>JAAAKG020111646.1:0-15434 GCA_010014905.2 Druon quercuslanigerum
TTTCTCAAGACGAGTAAATGAAAGTAGGAATTACTCTTTCTTGAATTGAATACATGTAAATACTTGTTTGAAGTTTTCTTTTACTTGGTACAATATAAAAATTCTTGGTTCGAGAAATTGTTGGTTCTTGTACTTCGGCAAGTACAGTAATTCCTGCAATCAAGTAATTCTTTGTTTATATCACAATCATAAATTCTTGGGATAAGAAAATTATATACTCAAACTGATTGTAAATTTACTCAGTTTAAGAAAACGGACGCTTGTTCGAAACAAATACACTCAATCATTTATTTTCTTGGACCAATCTCATATGGTATGGTCCGTATGTAAGATAACCATATTCTTGATCCAAGCATTTCTTTTTTTACGTGTATGTTTCAATACCAATACCTGTTATGAATTTTAATAATACACATTTATTAGAATGATACATCTTTCATAAAAGCTCAAATAAAAAATGTGTGTAAATAAGGAGAAAGTATTAAAGTAAGCATGAAAAATAAAATTTGTACATTATTTTGCAATATCTGAATAAGCAGTACCAGCCCAAGGTGCAGAAATTAATATGATATACGTTTCATATAATAGTGTTGCACATAGTTTAGAAAAGGTCACATTTGAAATAAGATCGTGTACGAAGCACGGGATACGTGATGAGAATTATTTGGTTAAGGCCGAAGGAGCTTTACGAAAGACAACTCACAATCAGCAACTTACAGTTATCGATTTTTTGACCTTCAATTTTAAAAGGCTTTACGGTTAAAAATGTATCTTTTTGGTGTAAAATTAAGTATCTGATGGCAATTTATGTAACACAATTTATGTCAACAGTTTCTTGCTGCCCCATCGCGCCTCTTGAGCGTCCCCCATGCCTCTCTCAAAAATCCACTTAATTCCAACAAGGTAGAGACTTTGTCGAGAGAAGTATACAAATTCCCAGAAATACTGGAATTGAAAGAAGATACTGATAAAATCATCCGCTTCAACGAATTTGGCGATAACCGTATACCGTCTGAGGAGGAATGTCCATCAATCACTGCTCAAAAGGTGAAAAAAGCAGTTAGGGGTTCAAAGAACTTATCCGCTGCAGGACCAGATGGTATGAAGAACTTCTGGTATAAGAAAATTAGTTCTACGCATCAAAATCTGGCTCGGATATTTACCTCATATTTAAAGTCAGAAATGCATATTCCGCAGTGGCTGATTTCAGGACGCATTGTACTCCTACCGAAAAAGGCGACTTTTTGAACCCAGAGAATTAAAGGCCAATAATTGGTATGAACATACTATATAAGATCTTTACAGCAGTCCTAAACAACAGGATTATACGAAGACATAAGCCTGTGTGAAGAGCGATGTCCGAAAAACATGGCTGAAAAAAGGTGTAGCAGGATGCCGAGAGAACCTGCTAATTGATAGGTGCATCTGCAAAGACGCAGCAGCCCATCAACGCGCCCTGTCAGTGGCATGTATTGACTACCGGAAAACTTTCGATTCAACCCCCCATAGACTTATCATCTGTCTAGTGGAAAGCTTGAAGGTTCATTCACACATAGTGAGATGCATAAAGAGATTGATGCCCCTTTGGAAACATCGATTTACTATCTCATCTAAAAAATATCAAGTGACGTCTTTCAGGGCGACACCTTTAATCATCTGCTATTTTGCATCACACTTCTGCCTCTATATCTCGCACTACGAAATTTTTCTGGTTACTACTTTGGCGACATTAATCATCGCGAGCATAAGCTCACTCATGTATTTTGTATGGATGACCTAAATATCTATGCTTCTGGTAAAAGCAAACTTCAGAGTGCTTTGAATATCATCTTGCAGTATACAGGAGAGATTGGCATGGACTGTGGATTAGACAAATAGTATGCCAAAATTCATCTGAAGAAAGGAAATATTATTGGCATTCCCAAGGACCCTGAGCTTTTGGATGTAAGTTTGATCAGGCATTTTGACACTAAAGAGACCTATACATACCTGTGCATGCTTCAAAGCCGCATTCAAGACGTCAACGCACGTAAGATCATGCAAATGCATAAGAGCTTGCATATCAATTCGTCTGTTCCGCGATTATACATTTCACGCCGGCAAGGCGGACGCAGACTTCTGAGTCTCCATTACCTTGATAATCGAATTGTTCTAAGTAAAGCTTGCATCGTTGCAAATGGCATAGAATCTCTCTTAAACATGGATAGGAACCACGAGATCATTGGCAAAAGAGCGTTCCTTTACAAATGTGCAGAGCAGCCGGCAGAGAACCTTGGCCTAAATTTTAGCAGCAGAAGGGAGGAAAGTGCATGACTCCATGTAGATGCTTCCTTTATTAGAAGCCGAAGTGAAGAAAGCAGAGGTTTGACAATTCTGTCGAAAACTACTTGACAAAAGAAATGCACGGAAACTTTGATAGAAATGTAGAAAAACAGTCCTTGTCAAAAGAGCAAACTTTTGCTTTTGTCAAATTATCAGGGCTTAATTCATGTAAAATGGGTTTTATTTTTGCGTAGCAGGACCGTGTAATTTCCACCTTAGTATACTGCGACCGCATTTTATGTCAAGAAGTTCCCAGCGATAGGTGAGCGCATGTCAGGCACACGTTGAATACCTTGAACGCATACTATCTGGGTGTCCTACTTACGCGGGAACTACGTATCTTTACAGACATTATGCGGCCCAAAGAGTGCTTTATTGCCACTCTTGTCGCTATTGCGGCTTTGGCCGTGACCCTGCTCTGCCGAACGCTCCGAGGGTGATAGAGTTAATTGTCCAAAATGAGAAGTGCCCAATTTGTGGAACTAACATTTTCGGACAGCAGTCTCCATTGCAAACTCGAGGCCTCATATCGTTCTCCAAGACTTCCAGAAACGAACTATATTCATGATCGAATTCTCGGCTCCGGCGAATACAACATCGCTGTGAAGGAGAAGAAAAAGGAGGAGAGCTATCAATACCTTAAAAGGGAGCTGCAACGACTTGACCTAAAACAATCGGTTAAGCTGATTGTGTTTGTGATGGGTGCTCTTGGAGGTGCGAAACTATCACTGGTTCGTAAAGTCCAAACCAAACACGCATGCCCACAAAGGTGCCAAGACACATGCGAAATGGATGCAGAAAGTTATCATTCTTGGGTCGCTTCATGTCGTGGAGACACACAAGGGTTTCGCTAGCCTGTCTTTGTGGTTTCATTGTGCCCTGTTACCACCCATCTCACGGTCGTAAGACATGGCCGTAAGTGTGATTTAGCGTGGTTCTGCTGGAAGCCGCACTAATTTCTAAATGAAAGCTGCTCCCAGTGAGGCCTTTCTTTCTTTACGATACTGATTTGGAGGTTACTTAGAAGTTCCAACCAAACATCTCTCGCCACACTTTTATCACACTTTCAGAAATATACAAGACTCTGTCTTCTCTATATGCCTGGCATTCAGCAATTATGTAATCGCATCCATTATCTCTTCGCTAATAACACGCAATGATTCTTATATATTCGAAAGGAATTTTAGACCTGAGGCAATATTGCATATACTACTGCAATATTGCATAATTTAGTGCTAATTTTGTCCTTATTTCGTACCGCATTAACATTTTTATTGCTTTTTATTTGTTAAAAAACGTGTAATCGTTCTGACTTAACGTTAAGCTGTTGCGACAGCACAACAATAATTTAAAATTCTTATTTCACAATATTGAAAAATTTAGTGCTAATTTCAGCTCAAATTTTATCATCACGTCGAATCCTTTTAAAGTCAGGTATTTTCCACACTTTATATTGCAAAATCTCTTACGTTTCTGGTATAGGCCGAAAAATCTGCTAACATATATAAGGCCCCTTGTCAGTTTTTTTCGGTTAGAACAATTCTGAGGTTATAGCCCGAGAACTGAGGGGCCAAAAATGCAACAGTTTTAGAAAGGCTGATATTCTAACATCAGGCCATGTATAGATTGTATATCATTAGCCTAGCGTCAGTGAGTCGCTTTCGCTAACAGCTAGCGCGGAGGCGGCTCTAAACTGGTAAAAAACATGTATGCTGTAGCTGTTTTATAAAATCCGAAAATTAGTTTGTATATAGAAAGTCAACTAAGGTGAAGACCCCTGTAAAAGACATGCGACCAGTGAGTGACACCCTGGATTAATTTCTTTATTTATTAAAAAGTTTAGCTGAAATCAGCATGCATCAATACTAAATTTTAAAAGCAGTGTAAGACAGGTGTCACTAATGCTTCTACTCGTATAAAGCACATTAAACATAAATAATTATTAAGAAACAATGCAGACTCTCAAACAGTCTAGAGCAGTGAAAAGCTAAATCTTGAACTATTGAAACCTAATAGTGTCACTAACTGGGGTTGTCACCTTAACGAACTATGTGAGTATGACCAGTCAGCAAAATAATGCAATGGTACTCATCAACGGCGCGCTAAAGCCATTAAAACGTTTGACTTGGTAAAAATGTTTTATAAAATCCAAAATTTTTCAAAAATTTAGTGAACATTATTTAAAACAAGAAAAACGTAATCAGTCAGAATTTTTATGTAACAAATGCCATCAGAAGTAGTCGCAATATTTTCAAAAAGCTACACATTTAAAGATGGCAACGACAAAGTTAGCAATCGCAAGTGGTTGCCAGGAATTAGAAGGGCCATACGAATTGGACTAGTTTGAGAGGCAGCAAATTCCTACATTTGTTAAAGACGTCTTAATTTAACCAACCAAATGATGAATCAGGTATTAAATAATTGCAAGAAATTTTGTGAGCATTTTTTCATCAATAAACTAATGAAATGCATTATATATTTACTAATTTGCAGATGCTGAGTCCGAGCTAACTGATATTGAAGATAATTTTTATGAGTCTGATAAAGGATATGATTGTAGCACCGATTCTAATTAGAAAAATTATTTTAATATTTTCAAATATCAATTCAAATACGATATTGAAATAAAATATTTTCTGAACAAGGATAGGACGTTGCTTAGATAAAAATTAAAGATTGTTTCTTCTTATTTTAAATCCATTAAACTACTTTCTTTATTATATTCTAATTTCACAAACCATATTTCTTATGACTTCAATATTTTTCATGTTCTAGAAAATATAGCTAGTATTTTTTATTAAAACCATTTATTTTATTATTAAATATAATCAGTTAAATGTATGCAAAATTTTAGATTTGATGAAACACTTTCACTAACTAACAATTTTTGATAGCTTTAGTGCGCTTTTGACTCTTGGAATATTTTTCTGACTGGCCATACCCGCATATTTTGTTAGTTAACATACTATCTACAAACTAATTTCCATATTTTATAAAATAGTTGCAACGTACCTGTTTCTTGGTGCAAGTTTAGAGCCGCCCCGCGCCATCTGTTAGCAAAACTGGCAAACTGACGCCAGGCTATAGATATAAAACCCATACATGATCTAATTTTAAAATATCAGCCTTTCTAAAACTGTTGAATTTTTTATCCCGCAGCTGTAAGTTACTTGAAGAAATATTAAATTTGAAAACCTTCTGAAAGTTTCGTTTATCTGAATACTGTTTAAATTTGTTTTTAAAAATTCCCAATTTTTAAACAAATTGCATGTCTTTATTATTTGTCAATTTTATCATCTTCAAGTTAACGATTATTCATAATACAAGTGACTTTGTAAAATAGATCTTGAAAAATAGTATAACAAGGTGAATCATGAGGTAAATAATTTTTGTTTGTATAAACTTCGGAAAATTCTTCAAACATTCTATTAGTAACAGAATTTTTCAATTAACAATAACGTAGGCTGCATGTTTACGGAAATTGATCAAATTGAAATTTTGAGGGAAAAGTAATTAGTCTTTGCTAAGGTATTTTACTAAGTCTAAAGGAACACCTTAATTCAGATTAATGCAGTTATAAATAACCGTCGAGCTGAGGGAACGTAGCCACAAAACTTTGTCGATAAAATCCAAGTTATTTATATTTGTATATCATATCTTACGTCTTTGATGAGATCATCCTACCTTGCCATAAAATCATCAAATATAAATTTACGCTACTTCCATATTTTTATTCTAAATTTGTTACAAAATAGAAAACTGGAATTGAACAAAAAGGAAAAGGGAAAGGTTCAGACAATCGAACTTTTTAGATTGGAAAATAGTTCAGACATAAAATTATAATTTATTAATATCAAGTTTGCAGATGCGTAATGTGTTATTCTTGTTTGAATTTGTTTCATTAAATAGATTTGTGCAACATGAAACTGCCAGAATTTTATTGAAACCTCGTCTTGTTGTCCACCCTTAAAAACAGGAAAAGGCTTTAGTGTCAAAGTCTGACATAAACTTTAAAAAGTAATAAAGCTATTTCAATAACCATTATGCAATCTTACCGAAGTTTTAGTTTATCATTGCTTAGATTAGATTGTTTGTAGAACCTTCGGAATCCTGGTTAAGAACTCGGTTTGTAGTGTTGGTCGATCTCTCTTCTTCCACTATTATATAGTTATACATACATTAACTTGGTGAAGCGTTTCTTAGGAGGATTTTCTAAAATTTGAAGGGCGCTACAGACTTTAAGTTGAATCAAACAAATCTGCAGCTTTTATATATAGTTTTAAATTAAACTCACTCATTCTAAAGTTCATTTTATCAGGTGTTTGACTTTTCAACATCTTATCAGATTCTAATTTTTTACTACAACTGATTTAAATACATCCCAGAGAGTTTTTGGGCAGCGATTCGACGGTAAAAATAAACTTATTGTAGTCTCTGACATTTATTTATGGCATTATTGACACAGATTCTGGAATAGTGTGTAGGTGGGAGGACATGTGCCGCTCTTTGCAATGCATTTTCTTGTGAAGTATTTGAATATCACATATCATTATGACGTACATGACCTTTTTTAGTTATGACGTCATTGATCGTGCATGCACGTGGTTCACATTTGTATGAATTGATATTTTTTAGAATTTGACCTAGAATTTATACTATGATTGAGAGTATAAACTCTAAATTTTGACGGCAATAATAATCAGTAATACCTGATCATGGCGATTAACAATGAAAGATAATAAATATCAATTTATGAATAACGCACAGTGGACTCGAATCGCGAAAAGCTGGACAAAAGTGTAAAATGCTCATAAAATGGGCCAAATTATATGACTTGGTGGGTTTTTGTGGATGATGTTTATGATTCCGATGTAAAAAATTTAAGAAACAAAATAGAGGATCCAGTATGCGCACTATCAGGCTAAATAAACTTTGGATTCTTTTCGATAGGACCCCGCACCAAATGTATGATAAAATGGCTTTCGGTGGATCTCGCTGAAACTTGGTAAATATGTAGATTATAATGGCCTAATAAAAGATACGGCAACAAATTAAGAAAAATTGACAGTTTTTGCGCTATACGTCGCTAGGCGCTCAAATTAGTGAAAAAAATGAATTCTTATATATGCTGGAAGAGGAGAGACGACGTCAGAACGAGGTAGGTACCAAATGCTAGTTTGATAATCATGTATGTTCCGCGCATCCCAAAACTGCCCAACGATAAGCGCTCGAGATGTAGTCCAAAATTCAAAACATGCTTCCGTAAGTTGAAACAAAGCGCAGTTATTTTGATATATATCGCGTGCTTCTTAAAACATCAGAACGCTAAGCGCTAAAGATTTTAATTTAATAAAACTTCACTGCTACAACTTTGAAAACAGTGCCCCGTCGAGAACAATGTAAAATAAGGATAATCTTACAATGATATACATAGCGCGCTGTTCTAACCGACCGACCGCTAAGCGCTCGAGGTGTAGTCTAAAGTTCAAAACATGCTTGCGTCAGCGCTGCTGAGGTGCCAGCGTCAGGTCGATACAAAGCATAGTTGTTTTAAAGATATGTATCGCGTGCTTCTAAAAACAGCCGAACGCTATGCGCTCAAGATTTTTATTTAAAAAAAAGACACTCATATAACGTTGAAAAGGGTGCCAAAGTGAAATCAATATCAAATAAGGTTATTGTTCCAAGGATCACGCGCTGGTCTAACAGACCGAACGCTATGCACTTTGTCGATTATTAATTGTATTCTTCAAACTTTTGATTTAATATGAAGATCTTGAACGTAATTCAAGCTCACTTGCAGAAAAGAGGAATCTGCTGTGTCAGTTCCTTTAAATAACGACATTTATCTTTTTATAATTATTATTAAATTCTGATTTTAAATCACTCATTCATCCACTCCCGCTGGCGTTGTTAAAATGCTTTAAAAAATAATGTTCGTTCATAACGTAGCATTTTGCTTGTTATATTTATCAATGGCAATAGGTTCGTCATTTCCTTAGTGCCGGCGATAGTAGGTTAATCCTGAATTGCAATCTAATAATTAGTAACGAAATAGAGGAGGTCCAACGTGATCCCGGATGCTTATGACTTAATGTTCTTACTCAAATAGGTAGGCAAACGTGTACGATCTGTAATGCTGACGGTAATGCTAATGTACCTAGGCTTTAAGTGTACTGTAGATTCAATGTCTATATTGTCTATATATGGATATCTTCATTCTGGAGAAAACTAAAGACTCTTTAAATCATTTGGATGGACGTGACTTCAACTTAGCCCCTATGCTTCCTGGATTACCAGTAATTACAAGCAAAAGAAGCGAACGAAGCACGGCTCATAACGACATCGCGATTGATTGTTGAATCTAGAAATGGCCACTTGAAATCCATTTTTAAGTTCTTTGACAAACCAAATTCAATGGATCACCTACGTAATGTCGGGGATTTTTTCCGTATTGGTGGTGGCCATGATTAACAGATATCATCCTGTTATCTAGATGCAAGGTGCTACCGTAGAAGATGCAAGGGAATCCCTAGCGACAGCTCGTAAGGCTAATGTCATGCAAGCACGCCTAGAAGTTGACAATATGCGCGACGGACATGCAAACTGGAATCACCTACATGAACAACGAATACCAGAGTTTCCTCGCCTTACATTAGATGAGCTACGCGATTTCACGATTGGCGTTTATCAAGTTCAACTTGCACCATCTTACATTCAAAGCAAGCTGCAAAGGGATGATGATGAAGAGTTTCAACTAGATACGCTACGTAATGAACATGGTTCAGTTAGAGTAAGAGTATATTCTCGTTTCCGAAATTCGACAAGGTATCAACTGTGGATAGCGCTAAATAAAATTTTCGATCTAGGGCCAGAAAAAAAATGAAACAATTCTCGGCTATTACTGTACATGTAAATCAGGTGCCAGATCTCTGGGCACGTGTGCACATATCGGGAACGTTTTATGGTTTTTAGACTACGCGCGTCACCAGCCAAACGTTAAGTATCCCCAAGCATCATTGCTACATAGGATTCTAGATGCTGCCAATAGAGGTGAGCAGATAAACCCAAATGAAGAACCATAAATTATTTAATGTATTTTATGAGTCACAAATAATTTGCTACTCAGGATTCACAAAAACTTAAGAAAACAAAAAAACCTTAGACAAATCAATGCTTTTTAACTGCAAATAACAGTTTCGAGATCACTGTTTTCTTATGGTATTCTGGAATCATAAGGAACACCTTCCCTCAAGATGGAGGTTTCCTACCCCCATCATTCTTTTCTTAATTTCAATTTTGCAAAAAACGCATGTTTATAAATTCCACTTTTTTAATTGTTAATAATAATGTCGAGGTCACTATTGTTTTATGGTTTCCCTTTACCATAAAAACCATCCCCCGTGCAATAAATGGAGTGCGCTATAGTGATATATACTACACTGCTCTCAAACTATATTATTCTCATTTGATATTGGTCTCACCGGAGCACCGTTTTCAAAGTTATAGCCGTGATGTTTTAATTGATTAAAATCTTGAGCGCTTAGCGTTGGGCAGTTTTGGGATGCGCGAAACATACATGATTATCAAACTACGTGCGAGCCAAAGAACACAGAACAATTCCAAGTGTTGACACCTTAAATCGAAGCGTTTGCTTTCGAGCTTAGCGAGTTCCTACCACATGCTGGAAGAAGGTGTAGACGCATGATCTCCTAACGTTAACCATTCTACCAGTCTCGATGCGCGACACTCTGATACTCGGTGCCAAGCCAAGTGGCCGACGATGTAAGAGTGTGCATATACACTCTGTTTCAGCACTCTTGGCTCGCATTATAATTCAAGATAACTTCCACTATCACTACCGTTGCGTAACACTCCAAAACCGAGAGCAACAGCACATTAAAATACCGTGCTCTCTTACGAAAGCTGTTTTAGAGTGATTACTTATTTCGCTGTAGCATTTGGTACCTACCCGCTCTGCCGTCGTCTCTCCCCTTCCAGCATATATCAGAATTCATTGTTATCACTAAATTGAGCGCCCAGCGCCGTATAGCGCAAAAAATATCCATTTTTCTTAATTTTTTCCCGTATCTTTCATTAGGCCCTTATAATCTACATATTTACTAAGTGTTAGCCAAATCCACCGAAAGCCATTTTCCCATACATTCTGTGCGGGGTCCTTTATATGACGGGGTTATAGGTCGCTGATTACGAATCCGGTGTCAAAAATTCTAAAACCAAATGGGTGGTCGAATATAGCGAACGAGTATGCTAAATAAACTTATGCATCTTTTGAAAATTAGTATATAGGGGTTTACGAGGTTGCTGATTACGCATCCGATGTAAAAAATGCAAAACAAAATGGTAGATCAAATATGGCAGACAGGTTATCTGAAATCATATTTATTTCTAATATTAATCGATATTTGTATATTATAATAATATACATTGTTAGAGAAGTTGTAGGCTCTAGAAGCTAAGATCATGGTTCCTTAAAGAAACCAATCCCGATGCGACCGTATCGTCTACGTAGTCCACTCCTGCTCCTTTTATGTTAGAAGGTAAGCAAAAACGGGAAATGTACACAAGATCTTCGTATTAACGCGACCGAAATTCCGAAGATGGTAATATAACACATTTAGAGCCGCATTGTGTCTCTATATACTATCAGCGTGCCAGAGTATTTCTGGCGCTTGCTTGCACGCTCCGCAGTTAGTATCGCCTTCAGGTACATTCATTTTGCGCTCACGGTAAACTAAGGTGTCTGCAACGCGGTCTTGACAGGTAAAAAGAAATCCCTCTTATCAATCCACCAGATTTCAGAAACATGTTGACCAGACCCATCGACAGCTTTTCACAACGTATAATTTCGTTGAATTTACCATAAAGGGGCTTGTCAGCATTATAACACTATGCATTATTTTTTTTTATTATTCTTCAAAACTTTTACTCAGGTGAACCCGGTTATAAATCATAGCGTTGGAAGTGACAACAGTCACCTATGGGTGCCTTCTTAGAGCTACCATCTGCCACTCCACAAGTTTTTAGCAGCTTTCTTCCTGATGGTCAAAAAAGTTTCTTACAATGCGACAGGTGTTGCAGATGGCGCTTTAAAGCGCAACATTTCTTTTGCTGTCAAAATAGTCTCGCAACTATATAACTTGTGACTCACACAGTTTTTTTACATCTACGACGCCCCTACCCCCTATATTTCGTGATAGAACGACCCTTTCAATTGCTTTATTTTTGCGGTGCATTTGGTGCTCCGTCATTTCTACGTGGACGATTCTGTTTAACTTTTAAAGGTCGGTGTTAGACAATTTGATGAGCCCGAAGGAGTACGTGAGGACAGGTATGACATATGTGTTGATTGCCCTTATTTTGTTTGCCAAGTTGAGAAAACTCTTCATAATCAATCTGATTCTCGTTTTTAAGACAGTCGTTAGGCTTGTCTTAACTATCGTATGCTGAATACTCTAAGATTCAAGAATACCCAGATATTTATATGATTCGCCTGCAGCCATTACCTCGATGTCATTTTCGACCTCGTTCTCTAACTCTGCGATCCCTAATTCCCCTCTAATTAAATGCACTGTTCTGCATTTATCTAGTCCGAACTTCATGTGGATATCATTAGAAAACAATACAAGATGGGTCAGTTGATGACCATCCTCATTTTTATGAATTCTGAACCCATGAGATATGCTGTTTAGTATTTTTCTCAATGGGTTCAATGCTAAACAGAACCATAGTGCACTGAAGGAGTCTCCTTAAAATATACCCGACGTAATGCGTATTGGTCTAGATATCCTTCGTTGTCCATGATCGAAAGACTTGATTCTTGTACCCCAGAGCCTCATCGCATGATTTAGAAAGTCAACAATGCGTGGGCAGATTTTGTAAAGTTTTAAGACTACAATAAAATAGTAATGCGACAAGGAAGAAGACGTTTGCTTGTAGTCAATGTATACCATGTGTAAGTTCCTTTGATGCTTACGAGCTAGAGTCATGGCAACAGCGTCTATAGTGACTAGATCTCTATAGTTTGGCGAGTTTTTATAACATCCTTTTTGTTTTTCTGTAAGGATGGCATTCTCGTCGCAACGAGAATAAACCTTATCTGCAATGATAACTGTAAGAAATTTATAAATTGTTGAAAGACATGATATATGTCGAAATTCATATGCATCTTGAGCATCTGGCTTTTTAGGTAACATATACGTAGTACCCTGGAGCATAAAGCCTGACATTAGATGTGTCTCCAGCACTCAATTCACGACAGAACCTTCTTTCATCTGTCTGAAAGTTTCGATTTTGTTGCCTCCGTTTACTAACTTTCTTGTACCGACGCAGTCTGGCAGAAAGAACATCAAGTCTTTGCCGTTGGAAGTCCATAATCTCATCCAATATTGATGGTGTTAATGTCTCGATGGGCCGAGGGCCGATGATTTTAGTAACGTGGTTTATCAGTTTTCTGGTTCTATTTCCTTTTTTATATTGAGTTAATCGACCCAATTTGCACTTTACTTAGCTCACATCCATACCCAATACAATTATCCTATGGCTTAGAACAAAATTTCAGTATACATTTTAATGTCTTAGAGGGCCTGTTAATTTTTAGGTCAAAATGTGAAACTTTTTTTTACATTCAATATCTGAAACGTGACATTCACGTGCAATAATAGTTTGTTATTTGTATTTATTCAAAACTTTTACTAGGGTGAACCCGGTTAAACATCATAGCCTCGGACAAAGTCAAGTGACTGATGAAATCAGGATGTTATTAGCTAATCTAATACGATGCTTAAAACCTCCTGCGATGATGCTGTAGGTATACAATTACGAGTGGCTGCGAGAGCTGAAGGTAACAACAGTCACCCCTGGTCGGTTTCCCAGAGCTACCATCGTCTTAGAACTACCAACGTTCTTAGAGTTATCATCGTTTGTTTGATATTATTATTATTATATTGGACGCTTATAAATTTGACAATAGAAATATTTTTCAAAAATGAGTTCAATTCATAGATCATAGCAATGCAACACTTAATTTTCTTCAAATACCGTAAATACACATTAGACGTGGGAAAAATCGATATCATGGGACTTTTTGCACAAAAAGTTGAAAAAAAATCGCATGGACAGGTAGGGGCAGCGGATTATTTTTGATCCATTCATTTATAGTATGCTTCATGAGATCTTACTTTTACACACAAATCGTCTATTTTTTGTGCAGTAATACTGGGATTGTTATACTAGTTATTTTTATTCGCATAATACATACCACTAGCAGATAAATCCAATTTTAAAAATTTTTAAATCTTAATTCTATGATTTTCTGTAATTTTCGAAACACAGAAACAGTTTTAGAACTGCGAAATCGCCAGGTATTCACAGAACGAAGTGTACTTTGAAACTACCACAAAAAGGTAGATAATAGGGATAGAGACCTAAATGGCGTAAATTCTGAAACTTTGATTCTTTCTCTACAAAATCTATCCCTTCCAGTTTTCGAAATCAAACAATTTTTTGGACTTTTGGTCAGTTTTTCATGATTTGGCCCCACTGTGGGTCGGACCTGTAGAGAGTTTTGGGTCAACCTTCAGAAGTCGAAACGTCTTTCGAACAGTTTGTATAATGGATATATGTCACAGGCCGTGACATATAGATTCACAATTTTGTTTAAAAATTCAATTTTTGTGTATAAAAGTGGTCTTTCAGGATTGAAAATTTAACAGTTTGGTGAAAATTTCAACTCTTTGGCAGAAAGTTCAACTGTGTTGTTTAAAATTGGCTTTTCTAAATTAAAATCTTAGAAAATTGAACTTTTTTCTTGCAAATTATTTTTTTTGCTGAACATTCGTCCTTTTTGTCAGAAACAGATTTTGTTTCAAAAATTTGTTGTCTGAGTTAAAAGCAATTTTTCAAAACAAAATTAAATTATTTCATTGAAAATATATTTTTTTGTTAAGAATTTATATTTTATGGTTGTGAATTCGAATGTTTTTTATTGAAAAAATTAATCTTCTTGGTTTCATTTATTGACTAATATTTTTTTTAAATAAAAACTTAAATAAGATAGATGCACTGGCAATCGCCACTGCATTAGTTATTGTCAGATGGGCCAGTATTTTTCTTCTAATAATACTCACTCTTCTCGCGTCTGATAAAAAGTGTGATTTTATGTAAGTTTAAATATCCTTTATTAAATTGTTATTTTCTTCTCGTTTCAATACTTGCTTACTAACTAACGCATTTGCATAATTAGAATTTTAATCATGAATAAAAATTTACTTCAATCAAGTATCATGTTAACTGGTCAAAATTGAGTTTTCCTACATCTGCTTCAACTATGTCGCAAAATAATTTCGGTGCTACTAGTAGATATAATTTTCTTTCTCATTTTTTCTCTTTCTACCCTTAATATCAAAACCAAGCTCGTCCTTTATTGAGTCCTTTAAAGATTTAATTTCATCTCTGACTCTAATAAAATCTGTTTGATATTTTTAATACAGACTTTCTAAGGTCTGTCTCATAGTTAAATTATTACAATCATTGTATTAAATTAAATCGTTTCATTCATCTATTTTTTTAATACGAAAATTTTTAAAGATTTTTTCGTATTTAAATAAATTAATTAAAAGTTTTTTAACCTAATTAAAAAAAAATAATAATTTTTTTTTTTCAAAAAGAAATAATTTTCTCTTTAACGTCATCTACATAAGAATGATTTAAAAACCTTATATATTCTCATAAAAACACACAATTTTAAATTCTACTCAAATTAGTATTTATTTCATTTTACAAACATTTTTTTTTTAATCATTTAATATTTTACGAAAAGCACATGGAACTCAACAGGATTCTAAAAAAATTTTAATTTTAAGAATTGTGCTATATGTATATGTATATTTATTCCTTGTACTCCCAACATAAAATTTCAACAAATTTTTTTTTCTATTTTAATAATCTGCAATTCTTGAATTTTAACATATTATCATAATGAGAAACATAAATGTCGGACCAAAATTCTGAACTAGAGAAGCCAATAACACGACTTCAAGTTTCACAAAACCCCCAACTAGCAAAATTAATCGCGAATAATCAACAGTTTC
>JAAAKG020111657.1:0-38745 GCA_010014905.2 Druon quercuslanigerum
ACTTCTGACTTCAAGATAATTCAAGATAATTCAGGGTATTTCAGATACTTCAAAAAATTTCGAATACTTTAGGATACTTCAGAATATTTCAAGATAATTCGACATATTTCAAGGTACTTCAGAATAATTCAATGTACTTCAGAATAATTCACATACTTCAAGATACTTCACATACTTCAGGATATTTCACGTACTTCAGGATACTTCAAGGTATTTCAAAGTAATTCAGAATATTTTCATGTACTTGAGGATAATCCACATACTTCAGGATATTTCACGTACATCAAGATACTTCAAGATATTTCAAATACTTCAGGATACTTCAGAATATTTCAAGATCAAGATATTTCAAGGTACTTCAGAATAATTCAATGTACTTCAGGATAATCCACATACTACAGGATATTTCACGTACTTCAAGATAATTGACATACTTCAAAATATTGCGAAGTACTGCAGAATAATTCACATACTTCAAGATATTTCTCAGTACTTCAGAATAATTTACATACTTCAAGATATTTCACGTTCTTCAAGATACTTCAGGATAATTCAGCACAAGTGTACACCATACTTCACGTGTCGTCAACCCTCGGTCAAGTTAAAATAATTAATAATTTATTTGTTATAATAATTTATGTATGTATAAAATCAAAACATTATATTATTGGTTTAAGATTTAACTTTTTTGTTGAATATTCTTTTTTCTGGTTGAAAATTAATGTTTTGAACTGAAAATCCAACTATTCCACTTTTAGATGAAAATTGATAGTTTTTAGTTAAAAATTCAACTATTTGCAATGAAAATGAACTTTTTGTAAAAAAATTCAACTGTTATCTTTAAATAAAATTTTAGATGTTAATTTTGTTTGTCTACTGGTCTATATCAAAATTATTAAAATTATTGATAAATCTTAAGATTGTGAAAAAATGTCTCTATCTCCGCTGGGATCTGAACCCAGGTAGAGACATTTTTTTCACAATCTTAAGATTTATCAATAATTTTAATAATATTGATATAGGCCAGTAGACAAACAAAATTAACGTCTAAAATAAATAATAAAATATTCCCTGGTCAATAAACCTAAGATCAACAATGAAAATATGTTATCTTTAAAATTCACTTTTTTCCGTTTGAACTTATATTACTTTGATAGAAAATTCAACTATTTGTTTAAAACTGTATGTTTTTTTTTGTCCATAAACAATATTTTTTGTATGGAAAATTCATTTTTTTTTGTTATAAATTTGACTTTTTGGTTCAAAATTATTTTAGTTTTGTGGAAAAGTCAACTATTTAGTTTAAAATTCAGCTGTTTGGTTGAAAGTCAGCTTTTTGGGTAAAAATTAACTGTTTGGCTGAAAATCAAGTTTTTGGTTGAAAATTAACTGTTTGGCTGAAAATCCAGTTTTTGGTTGAAAATTCAAATTTTTGTAGAATGTTCGTCTTTTCGGCTTGAAAGTTCAACTTTTTTTTGTAATAATTCGTCTTTTGAGTTAAAAATTAATTTAGTTTGGTAGAAAAGTTTATCATTTTAGTTGCAAATTCAACTGTGCGAGAAAATCAACTTTTCGGTAAAATTACTTTTTGTTTGAGAATCTACTTCTTGTTTGAAAAATCATATTTTCGGATTGAAAATTCTACTGTTATTTTAGAAAATTCGTCTTTTTGGCTTGAAAGTTATTTTTTTCCGTTGAGGTTTCATATTTTTTTCTTTTGTTTGAAATATTAACTCACGTTTAATTGAAATTTTACCTTTTTTATTCAAAATTCTACTGCTTTTTTCAAATTTGTACTCTTGTCTAAAAAATTCATTTATTTATTGAAGCTCTTAACTTTAGTTTAAAATTCATCTCTTACTGTTTCCAAATTTATCTTTTTGATTTGAAAATTTAGTTGTATTCAATAAGTTAATGTCTTTTTGGTCGAAAATTAAACTGCTTTGTTAAAAATTCTATTACTTTGATTAAAAATTCAACTATTAGGTTGAATATTAACTTTTTTGTTGATAATTCAACTTTTTTATGGACAATTAGAGTTTTTGGCTTGAAAGTACAACTGTTTTGTGACGAATTTGAAGCGTTCTATATAAAATAAAAAATTAGTGACAAAAAATTTTCCCGGCTACATTGATATTGCTTTCTCATTAATTGTACTTCATTAAAGTAAAACAATGTTTCAGGAATACTGCAATAGTTATTATTAATCTTATAATTTCGCATCTGAGATATTAATCAAAGAATAATGTTTCCAAATGTAAAACTGTGTACCTACAAGATATCGTGTACTTTTTACAGATTTAATAAAACTCACTGATGAGGGCCACCATTATGTGCCGAAACGTTTGAAATAACTTTCACCTGACCCTAAAGCCAACAACTATGAAAAGTCAAAAGAAATGTTTAATCTTTTCCCTATTTTTTCAAATTAATATTATATAATTAATATTTAAATAGCTTGAAAGTGAACCGGGGAAAATATAATTTTGTTCGGAAAACCTGGATGGGATATACCCGGGGAATTTTTGTTCTGAAGTTTGAATGAACAGCTTGAATCCTTTTTATTCTGAAAAATCTATAGAATAGACGATATATCTTCTGTCAGGATCTGAAGGTTCGTTGCACCCTCTTCTCAGACAGTGCAACCCGAGCGATGCGCTGTAAGACGATCCACGATCCCGAACCGGGAACTGCAAAAAGAAACGACCACCAGCTTGGTTATGGAATCAATTTATCGAACACTGTGTCCTACTCTAAACAGTGCTTGATAAACTTATCTTGAATTATACATTTCTGATGCATGCACTCATGAGATCAACATTTCAGACAAGACAAAACAAAATCTGATTTGCACAGCTAAATTCTCTCCTCCAAAGTCAACTATGCCCATGAAATTTTAGAGATTTTTTGAAAAGTGACAAAAATTGGAAAAATTGTACATAATAGCATTACAAAAAAACACTTTGAACCGTTTTTTGAAAAACCGCACCGTTTTCATTATTTTTAATAATAATAATGATTTTTTGCGACTTTTAATTGAAAAATTAATAACTTACGACTCGTTTACAATAATATTTCCAAAAAAAAGTTTTTGTCGCTAGCGCCGCGTAATAATTGTCACCTTGACCGGAATGCTCGGCACATGCGGCTCACGCTACGAATACGGCTGTTTATTCTCATTTGTTTGTATGTATATTCTTCGAAGTTCTGTATAAATCGGGTCTTTTCGATAAAAAAATGCGTCTGGGATATAATTGTACAAAGATATGGTAAAGAATTATTATTTTGGACATAATTAACTTTCTTAAAAAATTATTTCTATAAAAATTAAAAAGTTTACAATAACATGTGTGACCGAAGAAGTATCGCTAGAAAAAACCCTTGCAACGAACAGTTGTTGCATTTACAACTTCAAGTTGATGATACTGGCGAGTATTCTTAATTAGTGGAACTTTATCAAAACGATTTTCAAATTTTTTGTCGTGCAAACCATGCGAAGTGGCAAAAAAATTCCATTCTGCTTTAATTTTGAAATCTTTTTCATGATACGCCAAATTTTGAAAGTTCAATTTGTTTTTATATTGAGAAGCCGCGCCGTCCAAAAAATCTACAAATTTTTTAACACATCTTGTTCCAAATTTTCGTTTCAAATAAGTTGCTAATTTTCTATTAAATAAATGTACAGATTTTGTGTCATGAGTTACTTTTTTTGATATAATGACAAAATTGAGATGCAAATTTTCGTTTCCTTGGCGGTAATAAATCACATACGGATGAGCTGTTGCCTGGCTATTTGTCCAATGATGCGATTGGATTACTTTTTGAATGTGAAATGTATAGTTCTCAGCAAAATCCAAACTGATAACGAACTCTCCAGCAGAACTCTCTCAAGCAGAACCTGAGTTGCACGACAAAAATTTGAAAATATTTTGATAAAGTTCCACTAATTAAGAATACTCGCCAGTATCATCAACTTCAAGTTGTAAATGTAACAACTGTTCGCTGCAAGGTTTTTTCTAGCAATACTTTTTCGGTCAAACATGGTCTTGCATAAAGGCTTGAGTTTGTGCACTGCTTGTTTCTAACAAAATTTTTCACGAAAAATTGCTTTATTAATTAAGATTGGAAAAATTATCACTGTTTTTCTAAAATTTTTAATAAATAATGAATGTTGACACTCGTATTAAATTCTTCATTAAGAAATGTAATTATGCCTAAAATAATAGTTCTTTACCATATCCTTGTAAAATTATATCCCAGACGCAATTTTTTACCGAAAAAAACTGATTTATACATAACTTAGAAGAAGATGAATACAAACAAATTAGTATAAACAAACGCGTTCGTAGCGTGAGCCGCATGTGCCGAGCGCACCGGTCAAGGTGACAATCATTACGCGGCGCTAGCGACAACAACTTTTTTTTGAGAACAGAGAAACCAGATTGTGTTAAATTTTCACTGCGCTTTCAGGCCTAGAAGTTATAAATAATCGAATTTGTTTAAATAATTGTTAATAAAAAAATAATAATTTTGTTATTGTTATGTTATTGTAAAAAATTCTTATTCGAAAGAGAAAACGCTTCACAACTGTCGAAAAAAAATTTAATTCGATTATTGCAAACGAATCGTAATTTATTAATTTTTCAATTAAAAGTCGCAAAAATTATTATTATTAAAAATAATGAAAATGGTGTGGTTTTTCAAAAAACGGTTCAAAGTGTTTTTTTGTAATACTATTATATAAAATTTTTTCCAATTGTTGTCACTTTTCAAAAAATCACTAAAATTTCATGGGCACAGTTGACATGACCTGACTCAGAGGAAAAACCTCGAAATCAGCGAGTTTTCTTGGTCAGGGGAAATTCAAGGTTTTTGAAAAAAACACTTGCAAAAGTCAGGGAATTTTTGGAAGAAGCATTTGATGTAATTTGTTAACAATAATCAGGATTGTCACACCGTCACTTTTTTAAATAAAAAAAAACAATAAATAATAAAAATAATAAATTTTATCAACTTTTATTTTCATCAATCTTGTCCGCCAGCAGTATTTAAAAGCTTAGAAGAAATTTTGATTGAATTTAAGTAGATAAAAACAACAATCAAACAACAAAATTCTTGTTAAAAACAAAAATTTCATACAAAAATAAGAAAGAGGAAAGAAAAATTAAAAATTAAAAAAATGAAACTTGGATTGGAGGTCATTAATCTCATTTAAATTTATTCAATTTTGATTAAGTTGACTTGGATTGGAGGTCGTTTCTATTTTCAGGTTTGTTTACTATGAATGTTTATTTTATTTTTTTGCCTTGATAAGGGTGCTGTGTGAGCGCCGAAACGTTGGTAATATAATTTTATTTTTTATTTTTCAATATTCTTTTTTTGTGATTTGATAATAATAAAAATAAGAAAGACGAAAGAAGGGAAAAGAGAAGGAAGGGGATGGTTGTACGTTAAATGGGATTTTTATTATGGATTTTAATCTAATTTAAATTTCAGAAATTTTGAATGTAAGTAATTTTAAAATATTACAGATGATTTTTGGGTATTTTACAAAAATTCAAGGAATCTGCAAGAGTTTAAAAAGTTTAAAGGAATTTCAAAAGATTTTAAAGTTTATCGAGAGATTTCTATTTTATCGTATTTTTAAAGTTTTCAAGTGATTCATAAATTTTTGAAGGAATTTTCAAAGATTTAAATGATTTTAAGGGATTTAAAAGAATTCCTTGGGGATTTTCTGATTTTTTTTTTTAAATTTCGGATGATATGGAATCAGATTTCTTAGGTTTTCAATTATTTTAAATGCCTTCTCGGGATTTTTTCCTATTTTAATGGATATCAAAGAATTTTAAAAACTTCAATATATTTTAAAATATTCCAAAAAATTTTCCAATAATTTAAAGTTAGAAGATTTTACAGGACCTATAATGTTGTAAAGTATTTTAAAAGTTTCCACATGATTTTACCAGATTTTAGTTATTTTAAGGGAATTTAAAAGCTCTCGAGGTATTTTAGTAAATTTTCCAGGACTTGAGGAAAAATCATCAGATATCTTATAATTTGTCAGGATTTAGTAATATATTAATGGATTTCAAAGAAATTGTTTAATATTATTTGAAATTCATTCTAAACTCTTATTAATTTATTTTGAATTATTGTAAATGCTTCTGATTTTTGTTGTAATTTACTCAATTCTACTCAGTTCAAGAGACTTTTCGAATTTTTCAAAGTTTTATTCATATTATCGTGAAGCCTTTTAATCTTTCTTTGAATATTTTGACATTGTTTTCAATTAATTTGATTTTTTTAATTATCTTGAATTTTTATCTTTTTTATCAATTTCTTCTAGTTTCCCTTAAAATCCTCTAGGTACGTTGAAATTTTACTGAAAGAAATGTATTTTTTCAGTTAAAAAAAATTCCAATTCATTTTAATGCTTGTGAATTTAAATTGTTTAGAAGACTTATTAATTTACCCTGAATTCGTTAAAATTCACCTGGAATATGAATGCATTTCATGGAATTCTTTTAAATTAAAAAGAACATTAGTCACATTACTAATGTAATATAACACCTTTTAACATATTTAATATAGAATCTTTTATAAATAGAATAAATTTTTTTTTTTAATTTATAAATTTTCCTTTATTATTCTCAGGGCTGCCACAGCTTGATTTACATCTAAGAAGTTAGAAAACATGATCTATTTAAACCGAAAAAATGATTAATATACGTTAACCATTTTTTTGTTTTTTTATTTTTTTATTTTGTAGATTGACTGTTTTTGACCTACTAGTCTAAATCAACATGATTTCCGTTATTAGCTGTGGAAAAAAATCCCCTCTAGATCCGCTGGGATTCGAACCCAGGTCTATAGCTTGCCATTTTTCTGCTATCTGGCAATCTGTAGACTTGGGCTCGAATCTCAGCAGACCTAGACAGACATTTTTTTCACAGTTGATGACGACAATAATTTTTAGTTAGACTAATAGGTCAAAAACAGTCAATCTACAGAAAAACATGTTAACGTATATTAATCACTTTTTCTCTTTAAGTAGGTCATGTTTTAACTTGGCAGCCATGAGAAAAATAATTTAAAAATTTATAAATTTAAATTAATAATTTGTTATTCTATTTATATAAGATTTTATGTTGAAGGTATTACAAGATTAGAATTTTGTTCTTGGGAAAAGTGAGGGAATTTTAAAAATTATGTTTTGCGGCGGTCGTAAATCTTTTAGGAGAAATTGGCGGCTCCGTCTTTGTGATCGCATCATTTTAATCAGTGAGAAGTTTTAATCGTCGGCTTTTGTATTGTCAGTTTCTTCCACTTGGTCTCTACTATTGTTCCTTTTTTTATTTTTGTCGCAGAATTCTTGAGTGTGAAGATTAGAGAATCTTATAATTATATGCTGTAATTTAATGCTGGAAAATCACACGTTCATCCTTTCGTGGACCTTGTCGTATCATGTTTCAATACCGGCACAAGGCACTTTTGTTTTAATCGAAAGCACGTGCCATCGTGGTTGTATAGGAAGAGATTTGAGATCTTGTTACCAGGCAGAAGTTACGAAAGGATTTAGATACGATTTGAGCAATTTTTATTTTATTTTACCAGGTTCAAAGAGACACGCCGTAGGTCAGGCCAAGTCAAGGAATATTCAGGAATTTAGAAAAAATGTGGCAAAAGTCAAAATTTAAAAAATTTGAAAATTTAAAATTGAAATTGTTTCATTCCATTGATGAAAGATTCTAGGTTAAAAAGGCTATAAAATTCAGATTCTGGTCTTTTGAATACCATGGACATGTGACAGTCTTAATATGTTGTGCTAAAATTTTAGGAAATGGAAAAAAATATGTAAGGGCCGTATCTGTCGGAATCAATTGAGTTTTTATTTTGTTTAAATAGTGTAATGTTATTAATTCAATTTTAGACGGGACACTAGAGCCCTTGCTCTCAGTTACATTCCAAATTAAAAACTAGAAAAATTACACTATTTAAATAAAATAAAAATTCATATGGTCCAGATAGAAGTATCCTTATATATTTTTAAACATTTCCCTAAATTTCCGAAAAAAATGTTTTCCGTATTTGGCCACGTGATAGTTTGGTACATGCCTTTAATGGTTAGGGAAAATAAAAATTGGTCAGGGAAAAGCTAGGGAATTTTGAATGTTGAGTTTTTCGGCCATCTGAATATAATCCTCTATTTAGTCATTTAATTGCCTTGCATATTTATTTATTTTTTTGTAGGTTCTTTTTTCAGTTACAAATTTAATTATTTGGTTAAAAATTCAACAACTTTTTGGTTAAAAAATTCAAATATATTAGTAAAAAATTGACTTTTTGTATAAAGCTCATATTTTTTTATTCACTATTTTGTTGAAAATTCATCTTTTTGTTATAAAATTCATCTATTTTTGTAGAAGTTTCATATTTTTTAGATAAAAATGCAATTGTAGGTTGAAATTTGATTTTTTAATGTGAAAATTTATGATTTTATTTGAAAATTCACCTGTAGATGAAAAATTAACTATTGAAACTTATTATTGCCTAATTTCTTATTTGTTTTAATGCATTTCTATAAATAAAATTCGTCTTTTAGTTTCAAAGTTCAAAAAAATTGGATGAACTTTTTTTCTTTCTTGGCTGAAAAGTCGTCTTTTTGTTGGAAAATTCATCATTTCAGTTCAAATTACATAATTTTTGTTGAAAATTTGCCAATTTGGTTAAAAATTGGTTTTTTGGTTTGGAAATTCAAGTAATTTTTTTGAAAATTCATGTATTTTGTTTTAAAAAAATGCTCATATTTTAATATAAAATTAATCTTCTTGGTTTAAAATGGATATTTTTAGTTTTAAAATGCATCTCTCTTGGTAGAAATTTCTTCTTTTTAGCTTGCAAATTAAAATTTTTAAATTCAACTATTCGGTTAAAAATTGATCTATTTTCACAGAAAATTCCAGTATTTTATTAAAAATTAAACTATTTTGCTACACTTCATCTATTTGGACAATAACTTTGTCCTCATGGAATGAAAATTCGTCATTTTTTTGGTTAATATTTCTTTTTTTTATTTAAAATTCGTCTTTTAGTGTAGAAAAGTAATATTCTTTTGGTGAAAAGAAATAAATTTCAAAATTTTAATCTGAAATTGTTTTTTTTTTTTTGTAAAATAAACGATGTTAAAAATGTTACAATGTCAAAATGCTGGGCTTTTTTAAAATAAGTTTTGCGCCCACCCTGGTTAATGTAAAAAAGAAGTTGTGCACTGTTTCCCAGATTTTCTGAACGTTTCCAATGTTGACTTATTTGTTTTTTGTAATACTTTTTTTATAATTCCCGGAATTTTTTTAGGTTTTCCATACTTGTGAATAAACCTTATTTTTGTAATATACTCTAATGGTTGGAAAATGTGGAATAATTGGCCCCATGCGCTTCTCTATTTCTAGTGAGCCTTGACCTGACATAATAAAGTTCGTTTTATGGTAACCTAGCAGAATTTAGCACTGATGATAATCTACTTTAGAAGATTAAAAAGAAATTACTTTAGTCGGCATTTATAACAAAAAACACGGAAAAATGAAAGAAAAAAAATTTTTGCTACTGGATTTCGTATCGAACAGTTTTTTTCATGTAACAAAATTGGTGCACAAAAGTGTACAAACATATTGAACTTTCGAAAAATGGAAAACAACAACTTTGCAATTCAAGATGGATGTCTCTAAATGGTGAATTTTAAAAAAAAGTAATTGTTATTTCTACCCTCAAGTGACAGCAATGATATTGACTATTACCCAAACAACCTATATATTTTTCTCATGGTTTTTCGGGTCACTTATTACAAATCTGGCCGCGAAATTGCAAAATTAATTTGTTTATTTGATTAAACAAATTATTCCGAAGAATCAGATTATTCACAAGATGTATATGCTTTTCATAGTTATATTTGTGCACGTTTGTGCACCAATTTTGTTACATAAAAAAAAATTTCGATACGAAATCCAGCAGAAAAAATGTGTTGCTTTAAATTTTTCCGTTTTTTTTTTGTTATAAATTCCGCCATATTGAATTTCCTTCTAAACGAGCAATTATTTTGACAACTTCATCTTGTAGAGCGGCCTTGAAAACATAAGTATGTTGAGCTTCAAACATATGCGACATGTTTTACTACCACAACTGCATCAGCAAAGTTAAGCTATTTATCCATAAATGTTAGGAATATTGGTAAAAAATCATTTTTTATCTGTTTTTCAAATTCAGAATGGAATTTTTTATCGCAATCCGCAGTCGAGGCTTCTTTCAATTTTAGGTTAATATCACTTTTAGATTATCAACTCTCACAACAATTTCCTCGAATTTGGATAGCTTTTTTTAATCGAACTTTATTGGCCTCAATTCAGCAAAACGTCGGTTCGGAAGTGGACGTTTAATTCATCTTTAAATGGTGATATTGATTTTATAGAATGTTTTTTCGCTCTTTTGAAAAAAATCCAATTTTATTTTATCTGAAACATATCTTTTATCGCAAGCTGGTGCTGAGTCTGCTCCTATTTGTGGTCGGAATTGGATATCTTTTTCTGATCAATCTTCTTACTCCTTAATTCAGCAACACTACAATTCGGGAGTGGCTGTTTGATCCATCTTTAAATGGAGATTTTGATTTTACAGAATGCTTTTTCGCTATTTAGAATTTTTTTAATTCTAGTCGTTAGGTCCAATATTATGAATTGAGCGCACCGATCATGAAAGGGTGTCTCTACGTAAAGTGAGGTAAAAAATTGTCCACAGGCAGAGAGCAGAAGATAAAAAGGTGTCAAATTAAAAAATGAAAAATACCATTACATTAAGCTGGCAAAAGTCGACATTTTTTGCTGATATAATTAATAAATCCAAATATTAATTTAAGAGATAATTAATTAAAATTGCATTTTTCATTGCGCTCAAATTCTATGTTTTTGAAAACTCAACTCGCCGATTATAGCTCAATAACTGATGAAATGATTTGAAATTCTTAGAGTATGCCCAAAATATATACGTAACGCCTCCAAAGTCTCAACGCCTCCAAGTCACATAAAAATTGCATTTGTTCACTTATGTTTAATAACAAATGGCGGAATACCGGTATCCTTGCAATATTTTCAAAGCCCTGAGTTGACTATACAAAAATTGTATGAATTATTTCTCAAGTTTTATGGTGCGAAAACAGGTAGTCCTAAAATTTCCCTGAGTCAAACAACTTACGAAAAATATATTAATTTTTATCTGAATTTTTTGTTCTCAAACCCCGTACCGATGTCTGCGATTTTTGCTTTGAAAATAAAAACAATACTAGAGAAAAAACGTTTAAAAAAAACGTTTAAAAACGTTTAAAACGTTTGAAAAAACGTTTATGTGCAGAAAAAAAATGTTTTGTGCCTTGAGTTCGATTTCGGGAAAACCCAAAAATTTCGGTTTCGGATCAATTTTATAAGAGATTACTTTACCTTCACGTCTTTAATGTGATTGTTTTGGGTCAGGGAATTTTTTCAAGAGTGTAGTTAATTTATTTTTAAATTGCAATATTAAATGGAATAACGTGCTATTTTGTTTGAAATCAATGTTTAGACTGAAAGTTCAGTTTATTAAGTTTATTTCAAGTGCAACTTGAACTATTTTGTTGAAAATTTTGTTGTTGTTTTTTTGTTATGAAAAATTAATGTTCCTACTCAAAATATAACTATTAAATGTTTGGTTAAAAAACTATTTTTGGTTTAAAGTTTTGACCTTTAAATCAATCTTCTGGGCTGAAGATAATTCTTTTTCTGGGAAATTTTATGATTCTAGTTGAGGGTTTATGAATTTATTTCAAAATTTATGTTTTTGATTGCATATTCAACAATTTAAGTTGTCGAATCATTATTTTGGTTGAAAATTCGTCGCTTTGTTTAAAAAGGCATTTTTGAACTGAAAATTTGACTATTCAATTGTTATTTACCAATTTATCTTTTTAATTTAAAATTCATATATTTTGAATAAAATTCGTCTTCGTTGATGAAAACGATTCTTCTATTCAATTTTTGTTTAAAAATTTATTTTTTCTGTTTGGAATGAAACTGTTTGGTTGCAAATTTGTTTTAGTTGCATTTGATAATGCAAACATTTTGTTGAACATTCTTGTATTTTTAATTTTGATTTCAATTTTTTTGTCTACATGGTCTAAAATGGTAGAAAATTCATTGTTTTGGTTAAAAATATAACTGCTTTGTTCAAAATTGAAATATTTTCTCAAAACTCATCTTTTTGTTTAAAATTCAATTATTTCAAATAAAGATTGATCATTTTAGTTGAAAATTCATCTTTTTGGTTGAAAATAAAACTATTTGGTTAAAGATGTTTTTCAGTTGAAAATTCAACTCTTTTATAAATTCATGTATCTTTTTGAGAGTCCAAATTTCTACGTGAAAATTTAGGAATTTGTAGTCGTTCAAGTTAATTTTAATATAGTGCTTACATTATTTTTCTTAAATATTCATGAAATTTTAGTTCCAAGTAGATAAAATAAAAATGTATTTGAATTTTTATTCAGATTCATGTACTTTAGAGAAAAAATTCGAGGAATGAGTAATTATGTTTTTATCATTAATTAATTATTTATATAATATAGCGTGCTCAAATATTAAAGAATATCTTGTAATATTAATTAAATTCCTATGAAATAAAAAGGGAAATTATTTGTAATAAACTCGCGAAAAATCATACCTGGAAAAAGCATGACATATCTGGAATCATTTCGCATGAATTTCGAGGGGAAAAAAGTTCATTTTCACACGTGTATGAAAATAATTAATGGCCGGAAGAATGATACGTGAGTATGATTAACGATATAAATATTTTGAGTAATCAATAAAAATAAATTATACAATGTACCATCGCAGTATTAAAACATTCTGCGGAGAACGCATAATAATCCGTTAATGCCCGCGCGCGAACACTGGACGATCTGCTCGCGCGCCTAGTGTTGTTTATCAAATCATCCATAGTTACAATATTTATCACCCGATTACACTGAAATTTTCAAAAAGTTTTCTTCAACCGTCGAAAAAAAACGGCTCGCTTGAATTTTTCTCAAAGTTTAAGTTCGTCGCACACTTTTTTCCGCGAAAGTGGCCGAAACCCGGTTACCGGTATACCGCCATTTGTTATTAAATATAAGTGTTCAAATGCAGTTTTTATGTGTTTTGTCGACTGTGGAGGCCTTACGTATATATTCTGAGCATACTGTAAAAAATTGCAAATAATTTTATCAGTTATTGAGCTATAATCGACGAGTTCAGTTTTTAAAAACATCGAATTTGAGCGCAATCAAAAACGCAATTTTAATTAATTATTGCTTAAACAAATAATCGGATCTATTAATCATATAAGCAAAAAAGGTCGACTTTTGCCAGCTTAATGTAACAGTATTTTTTATTTTGACACCTTTCTTTTTCTTCCGCTCTCTGCCTGTGGACAATATTATTTTACCGAATTTCACGCGGAGACGCCCTTTTATGATCGGTGCGCTCATATATTAATCACATTGTCGCATTCAAATTCCGGAAAAATCATTCTTGATGTGACCTCCACAATACAATAAGGGTATAATCTAAAATATATTTCAAACCTCCAACTTTTTGAACAACCCCTAATTTACTACCGGGGGTTAAAATTGATTCTTATGGTGTTCGCACTTCCTGCGTTTCAAATATGACGGACAATGACCCTCAACGAGGCCGTTCTTTTCAAGGCTATTCGGGCGATAGATCCCAGCTGAACCTGGATTTTCTTTCACACGAATATTACATATAAAATCTCTTGATTTAATTTTTGAAATCCTGATGGCTAAAATAACATCCGTCATCTGAATAATCTAAATTTCAAAATATTTCAAGGGATTTCAAAGAATTTTAAAACATGAGATTTCTAAAAATTTTACGAAACTTCAAATGTTTAAACAGTTTCTAAGTTAGTTTCGAAGATTTTAAGGTTTTTACCATGTTTAAAGCAATTTTTAGAGATTAAAAATTTCAAGGTAATTTACGGAATTAAAAAAATTTCAAAGGTGTTTTAAAACATGTCTTAAGATATCAAAAGGATTTCAAGGTATATCAGGGAATTTAAAGAAAAAATGTAGAGAGAGTTTGGGAGTATATGAAATAAAATAACATTTGAAGGGACTTCGAGGGATTCTTACGGATTTCATGGGATTTCATGGGGTCTTAATTTTTAAAAAGATTCAAACATTTTTAAAGAAATTTTAAAAGATTTTAAGATGTTAAATCGTCTTTTAAACGATTTTTAGGCAATTCAACAAGATTTAAGGATTTTAAAAATTTCGAAGAACTGTTTTTTGTTCAATAATAAAAATATTTTTTGATAGATAGATTTCGGAGATTCATCACTTTGGTTTGAAAATTTAGCTATTTATTTTTAACATCCCTTTTTCTGGTTTTAAATTGAATTGTATGAACTTAAAATTTAAGTATGCTTGTGCCCCCCCCCCTATTTTACTATTTTACTATTTTACTATTTTGAATTTTGTAAATATAACAAATTTCTGCACGACTAACATGTTTTGTATTTTTTATCTGTTTTAGGTGAGTTCGATATTTGAAAAGTGTATTTTTACACGTTTTGAACATTACGTGAAATGGATCTTCGAGACAGGACAAAAAAATTTCCTTTCAAGGGTAAAGAAGCTTTTCAATCAATCGTTTTATCACTTTTATAGTAGCTTGCTTCCAACTCGAAATGTCAATAACTTATATAACATTCAGAGGAATTAAACTATCTTTATTTTTGGGTTTAAAGTTAGATTTTTTTTTGTTGAAATATAAACTAATACATTTTTTATGGAGAATTCATCTTTTTTTGTTTGAAATATTCAGCTACTTAGTTGAAACTTAAAATATATTGTTAAAAATTTATTTTTTCCGGTTGATATTTCACCATTTTAGTTAAAACCCTTTTCTTTTTGTTTAAAATTTAACTATATTGTTAAAAATTATTTGTTTGGGTTGAACTTTTTTAAAATTAAAAATTAACTGTTTCATGTTTGGTTCAAATTTATCTACTTTAGTTGAAAATTCAACTATTTGGTTAAAAAATTTAACTGGTTGAAAATTCGTAATTTGTGATAGAATATTAATTTTCTTTGCAACTAATTCCCTTTTTTTGTTGAAAATGTAACTAATAGCTTAAAAAGCGTTAAAATTTTTTAATAAAGTTTAACTATGCCATTTTAAGTTAAAACTTTATCTGCCTTATGTGTAAAATGATTAGTTAAAACTTTATCTTTTTGGTTAAAAGTTTATTTCGGTGGTTAAAAATTCAACGATTTTATTGAAAATTTTTATTATTTTTTTAAGAGAATCAATCTTTTGGGTTAAAAATTCGACTATTTGGTTAAAAATTCCTTTTTCTGTTTCAAGATTAATTATTTTAGTCGAAAATTAATTTCTTTAACTAAAAAATTAACTGTTCCATTTTTCGTGGAAAATCTATCTTTTTAATGGAAATTTAATCTTCTTGGTTAAAAAATTATGCTTTTTTATTGAAAATTGATCTATGTCGTGAAATTTTTTTTTTTTTCTTAAAAATTATCTTTTTTACTAGACATTTTTTATCTATTCTACTTTTGGTATAAATTAATTTCTTTGAATGAAAATGTAACTATTTTCTTGAAAAATTGTTTTTTTAGTATAAAATTATCTTTTGGGTTGAACGTGCAACTATTGGGTTATAAATTCTTTTTTTTTTTTTTTGATTCATCATTTTTGTTATATTATAATTTCGAAGGTTGAAAATTTATCTAATGTGTTTATTTTATTTATTTATTGCCGAGTCTAAATATCCTGACAGTCCTGATGTTTATGGACGTTTATAACATGGTCGATTGGCCAAAATTTCATATTTTAGAGTTTAAAACTCAACTCTTTTTTTTTTGGAAATCCCTCTTTTTGAATTGAAAATTAGTCTCTTTTCGGAAAAATTTAACTAATTCGTTGAAAATTGGTATTTTATGGTTTAATTCAACTGTTCTTGGTCGAAACTTATAATATTTTTTTGGTTGAAATTAAGGGCCAATAACTAAGAAATCTCAGATTGCTGCGCGGACAATCTTAAAAGAATTCTTCGAGGAACTCTAGAAAATCTCTCAGCAATCTAGGATTCGTGAGAAATCTTGGAAATCTTGGGCTAAGTGTTGACAGAAGTCAGGTGGTGTGGAGAATTCCGACATACGCATGCGTGGAACGAACAGCCGGCTGAATCCGAAAGCATCCGAGTTTAGCCGAGTCTGTAGAATCCCTCGTGAGTTCTGATCGCGAGCAGAGTAGGAAATCTCGTAACTCCCGGCAATCTTGACTAAATCTTGGAAATCTCCGAGAGAAATCTCTATAAGAATTCAGTAAAGATTGTCACATTCACAGTTTTGATTTTCAGATTTTGTAGTGATTAGGTTCTCAGTAGAAATATCAACTATTACACTTTTGTTAGGAATTCATTTTTTTTTGTATCGGAGATTCATCACTTTGATTGAAAATTTATATTTCTTTGTGACTGTTGTCACAAATAAATATAGAAACTTTTTCTTGCAATATGTTTTTTATACCCAAATAAAAATCTTAGAACGGTCAGGGAAAATAAAAAGTTGTCTCGAAAAAGTCAAGGAATGTCGAAACCGGGATTTTGTAGCAACCCTATTTAAGACTATTTTTTTGAATAACAAGGCTTGATGAAAGACAATCCTCGTACAAACAGAGGTAATTAAATACAGGTGTTCATTTCTAGCAAATCTCAACGATAAACTGTTGAATAAAAGTTTGTCGACGAAAGCACAAACGGTTCTTGATGCGCTTTTGTTCCGCTGCATCACGAATCCTGTTGCGAACGCGTGCGATAAGCTGAGGGGGTCATAGAGTTCCCTGATTGTTGTGAATTCACCTTTAATTCAACGTCCGTGAATCGACGTCCAGGTCGTCGACCCCGGCCTCTGGAAACACGACACCTCCAGTCTAGACTGCACAGACAAAAAGAAGAGCAACTGGGGTGGGCTCTATGTCCGTCTTACTCCTGTATTTGTCCTTTTTCCTCTCATGCGTTCCTCACATTTTGTCGGGCAAACCCTCCGAGCGAATGCGAAACCCTTACTTGACCTGCGATTAAATTTGACGGTGGTTCTTCCGACCCCAATTCTCCTGAAAGCATTTGTTTCTTCTTTTATTGTTGTAAAACAATCCTGACTGAGTACTACTTGCTTTCGTGCGATTCTTATTGGCTTTTTCCTTGATTAAGGTCTGAAAGAGCATACAGGAGAAAAAAAGTTGACTAACCGAGTATTTTGTTTATACGAGCTCTGTCCGGCAAGTATCCGACCTTGTGTTTCTAAGTTTGTATTTAGTTGAATTGTTGCCAAAAACAAGTGTTTACCATTTAGAGAGGACCTTTGTGAGGGTTACTAAGTGACATGGTCCTGCAAATCGCGTACGCGTCGCTTTTTCGGATGACGGAATGCATCGAAAATAGAGGGTGTATTACATTTGGCCAAAAACTTGGTCATTTATGTTTGGAAAAAGTAATCTTGCAGCCAAATGGACAAATAGACAATGCTTTTGTTTCAAGGAAACTAACTGCTGCTCAGAGTGCGTCGCAGCTTATTCAACAATATCTGGTGAAACACTGTCTTAAATGAGTTCAACAGCCTCTATGTATTCCTGACCTGGCTCACTGAGATTTCTGGCTGTTGTCCAGATTGAAGTATCCTCTAAAAGGAAAACGATTTCCAGACGTGGGGGAAATAAAACAGAATGCGTAGAAGCAGCTGTTAGCTATTCCAAAAGGTGATCCGAAAGTTGTAGGATCGCTGGAAGAAGGTTGTGGCTTCCGAAGGGTACAAAGAGTACTTTGAGAAGACGATACGATCGCCATTGACCAGAATTAGCTTTTACTTCTGGTACACCACAAAGTTGGATACTACCCGAACTTTCCGGTTACCAACTCGGAAACTTGTATCGCGAACCATGTCTCTAACATTCGTGGAATTTTTAAGCCATCTTTTTCTAGCAGATTGATAGAAACATAATTTCCAAAAATTTAGGAAAATTGAATCGATAGACAGCTTGTTCCTAGCAATGTTTAAGAAATGCCGTTTTCGGTTTATCGAGGAAAACCTGAATAAGGCTAATATTAATTTTCCTCGTAATCGACGGGATGATGGTTTAATTTGATAAAACATCGTCTTCAAGGAAAATAAATATCAGGTTTAAAGCAAAAAAATCCATAAAAAGCAATACCTTATTTAGCAAGTTTCTGCTTTTTTATCTCAGAAATGAAATGAAATTTCCTATACCAGGGAAATGTGTTTTTTCTTTTTTAATTTCTTTTGCGTAAAGCAATAAAAACTAGTATCGATTTTTGTCTGATGAACCTCATTAAAGAGAGGAAGTGTGACCTAAAATTCAGTAGAGCACCAGACCAGAATAAAATTGCCTTGCTTGCGAAAAATGAATTCTCAGGTGGCCTTAACATCAAATCACTTTTATTCTTCATTGAATGGAGATTAGTTTTTGATTGTGTCGATAAATTGGTCTCCAAGATGATTTTTAAACGTATTTTTTTATTATTAGAACTTATTTATTTATCGAAAGTCTGTTTTAAGATAAATTAGATTTTCAAAAGGAAGCGACCATTAATTACGTATAGGTGATTTTTAATATTTTAATTTTTGTGACCCATTATTGCGTATGATTTCATTATTTTTAGTCGATATATCAATTATTTTCACTGTAATTGAGATTTCTTAGGATGTCAAAAGATTTCAAGGGGTTTGAATGTATTTTAAAGGACTACAAACTGTTTAGAAGAATTGCATGATTTGTATGGAATTTAATGAGATCTCATGAGTTTGGTTTTATAAATTTTTAAAGGATTTCCAAATATTTTAAAGGATTTCGAAAGTTTTAAGCTATTTCAAACGATTCCGAGAGGTTTCACAGATTTAAAATAATTTAAAACATTTCAAAAGTTTGCAAAAAAGATCGAATAATTCAATTTTTTCGCGTTCTTTTACCAGATTTTAAAGAAGTTCAAGGATTGAACCACAAAAGGACGAATATTCAAAAAATTTCATCAATATTGAACGAAATCATTGAATTTTTAAACGTAAAAAAATCAATATTTAACCAAAAACTGAGTAGTTGAATTTTCGTCCAATAGAATTAATTTTCAAGCAACAGCAGTTGATTTTTTAACCAAAAAAAAGATGAATTTTCTGTAACAAAGATGATTTCCTAACAAAATGCATAAATTTTTACTCAAATCGTTTAATTTTCCACCAAGAAGATTAATTTTCTACTAGAAAAGAAGAATTTTCAACAAAATACATACATTTTTAACCATATAGTTGAATTTTCAACAAACTTATGAATTTTCAACTTTGTAGTTGAATCTTTATATTAGAAAAACATTATTTAACCAGAAATTAAGTAGTTTAATTTTCATTTGTTAAAATATAATTTCAATAAAAACAAAACAATTTTTTACAAAACTGTTCCTTTTCTTACCAAAGAAGGATCAATTTCTATAGAAAGAAATTTTCAATCACTTTTCTAGCAAACAATACGGACTTTCTACAAAACATTTGAATTTTTAAAAAAAAAGTCCATTTTCAACTGAAAAAGATGAATGTTTAACCTTAAAATTGCTTTGTTAACAATAAAAGGTTAAGTTTCTACAGGAAGAGATGAATTTTCAATCAAAGAAATTTATTTGTCAAAATCGAAAAAAAAAGCAATCAAATTGTTAGATTATCAAACAAACAAAAAATTTAAGAACAGTTGATTATTCAACTAAGACGTATACTTTTTAGAAAAATTGTTGAATTTTTAACAAATTAATTTAATTTTGAACCAAAAACGATGAATTCTTATCCAAAAATATAATACTAGACTTTTCCACCGAAAAGAATAAAGTTTCAACCATAAATAGTTAGATAGGAAAAAGGCTTTGAAGCTCCACGTAAGTTTAACAATTGCAAAATATAAAGACACTATTTTGACACTTTTTTCAAATGTTTGAAACTATCTACATTATTTTTGATCGCTGAAACGAGTCCGAGACCTCAATGTGTATAATGCTATAAAAAGTAATTTTTGCAGAAAAGACAGGTTTCAATTAACATATTTTTAAAAAATAATTAGAAAGAAATAACTTACGTAAAGTGCTTTGTTCCTCCTCCCTTAAAGTAAGGATTCGCAAGATTTTGCAGGCTTCGTGCTCCCCAAAAAATATTACGTAATTAATTCACGTCCCTTAAAAGAATGTCAGATTTGATAATGGATTTCAGTTGCATTAAACTCGTATGATTGATGGCTTATCTGGCGTTAAATTTAATTTTACATTTAGCCAACTTAATGCTTTATTTATCGCTTCTCTCCGCTTTTATTTTAATCTTAATCGATTAGTCCAAATCAATTTACTCCTCTTTCTAAATTTAATCTAGAGAGATTTTACGGATTTCCAGTGCAAATTCTTATTGACTTTTCAATCAGTGACCCATTTCTTACTGAGTCAAATTTAGAGAGTAAGCTCCCATTATGATAAAGCTTTCATTAGGAACTGTGCAGGTTTTATTTTTTCATTCAAGAATATTGTTTTGAAGAAAAAAACAAAAACAAAAGTCAGGTAATTTCTGTAAACAGCACTGTGAAATACTGTCAAAAATAATAAGTTAAAAATTTAAATGGTTTTATTCCATTTTTAAAAGATTCAATATTGAAAATGCAGACCTCTTTTCCCCTTCTTAAAATAATTACTCTTTTGTCCCCTTTTTCTCGTTTTTTCCTTTTTTTTTTAAATTATAAGTTCTTCCGTTTTTGATAAAAAGTAACTATTATATTTTTGGTTCAGAATTCATTTCGTTTGGTTGAAAAATCTCTGTTTAAAAACTTAAATGTTTTATTGAAAAATTCAACTATCTCGTTGAAAAGTAGCCTTTTTTGCTTGAAAATTAAAATGTAAAAATGTTACCTTTTTGTTTTCTTTTTGTTCAAGTTTAAAATTTCAGTTGTTTGAGGATTTCACTATTTTCTTGAAAACGCGTCTGTTTTTGTTGAATTGAACTATTTTTTATTAAAATAAAAATATTTCTTGGTTGAAGTATCAGCTATTACATTTTTTGTTGAGAATTCATCTTGTTTGGTTAAAAAGACAACTACTTGGTTAAAAGTTAAACTACTTTGTTTAAACTTTCTTCTGCTGTGTTAAAAATGAATCATTTTAGTTAAAAATACGTCTCTTTGGTTAAACATTTAACTATTTTGTTCAAAATTTAACAACTTGGTTGATAGTTAAACTGTTTTGTTAAAAATATAAATATAAAATTTTTAAAAATATAATATAACTATGTACTCCAATCTTGTGGGTTAAATGATATTTCTTATAAGTAGAAAATTTGTCTTATTGGTTAGAACATTATTTTTCTTTGTTAAACAAAATTCATAATTTTAGTTGAAACTTTGTGTTTTTTTATGTTGTAAATGTTTTTTTTTTAGCAGACAATCGCTCTTCTTAGTTAAAAATTAAGTTATTTTGTTAAAAATTCAACTATTTTATTGAAAGATCTTTTCATTATGTTAAAAAATCCTCCTTTTTAGCAGAAAATTCATTTTTCTTTGTTGAAAAAGAATTTTTTTGTTAAAAATAATTTAAAGTTCCGCGTTGTACACTCACACGTCTTCTTAAAAATTTCGTCCTTTCGCTTTGACGATGCAACTATTTTTAGTGAATTAAAAATACAGCCCTTTTTTCCCCCTTCTTAATATAATTGCTTTTTTGTCCCCTTTTTCTCATTTTTTCTCTTTTTTTAAATTAAAAGTTATTTCTTTTGGGGAAAAAGTCTTAACTATTATATTTTTGGTTCGGAATTCATCTCGTTTGGTTTAAAAATCTTTGTTTAAAAACTTAAATGTTTTGTTGAAAATTCAAATATCTCTTTGAAAAGTAGCCTTTTTTGCTTGACAATTAAAAAAGCAGAAATGTTACCTTTTTGCTTTCTTTTTGTTCATGTTTCAAATTGCAACGGATTCGTTGAAAATTAATATGCTGTTTGAGGATTTCACTTTTTTCTTGAAAATGCGTCTCTTTTGGTTGAATGGAACTATTTTTTATTGAAATTAAAATATTTCTTGGTTGAAGTATCAGCTATTACTTTAAACTTTCTTTTGTTTTGTTGAAAATGAATCATTTTAGTTAAAAATACGTCTCTTTGGTTAAACATAAACCTACTTCGTTCAAAATTTAACAACTTGGTTGATAGTTGAACTGTTTTGTTAAAAATATAAATATAAAATGGTTAAAAATATAATATAAAAATGTATTCCATTCTTGCGGAAAATTAATTTTTCTTCGTTGAAAATGAATTTTTTTGTTTAAAATAATTTAACGTTCCGCGTTCAAATGTCTTCTAAAAAATTTCATCCTTTCGCTTTGAAAATGCAACTATTTTTAGTGAAAGCTTAATTTTCTTTGTTCGAAATTTAGCTCATTTGGTGGAAAATTCAACTATTTTTTTTGAAAAATTCATTTTTTTGGTCCAAAAGTCATCTTTTGGGGTAAAAATTAATTTTTCTTTGTGGAAAATCAATTGAATTTTCATTCAATAAAATATTGCAAATCCAACTATTATGTCAAATTTGACTCTTTTTGTTGAATTTAAATCTTTTTAATTGAAGTATTAACTATTTGATTAAAAGTTCATCTATTTTATTTACAAAATTCCTATGTTTCGAACATTTGGTTGCAATTGCAACTGTTTGGTTCAAAATACATCTTTCAGGTTTAAAAGTCAACTGTTTTCAAAACATTACTTTTCATTTATCATTCGTATTTTTCATATAATTTTCTCATAAAAAAATTGTTACATTCTTACCCATTTTGCAACACTTTCTTTTCACGTTTTCAGAGTGCAAATTAAATTGCTCTCGTTATAACACTCAGTTCAAATTGCTCTTTTTCCAGACTGAAAATGTTTGCGCAAAGTCCACGAGTCATAAAAAGTTATTTCTGTACAGCACTATTACTATTAAGAATGGCATTCATTATGAAAGCAAAACTTCTTTTGTTAATTTTAAATAATTCTATTTAGTCATATTCTCGTTCTCTGAATGCAACGAACTTTTAATAAGAAAAAAAAAAATAATCTCACTTGATATTTTTAAACTTGAGAGTTTAAAAACTTTGTTTAAGGAAGTGATGGAAGGACCTTACTCAAAATTTGATAAATTCATGAATGATTAGTACTCTTGAAGTGCTTTAACCTCGTGAGGGAGACACCCCATGAAACGGGTTTTCTTGGCTGATGCCCAATAAAATGAAATTCTGGGCTGGAATCAGGAACTTGTTGAGCTGGTTTCGTACTTTTAGCAATTTAGCTCGTGCCGTGAGGATGATGTTCCCGTTTCGAGTCAAGGGACTTCTTCTGATATCTGAGTTACTTAACGTCAATCATATGTTATCGTATTTATCATTTCTTTATCTGCAATTATGCAGAGAGAGAGAGGGAGAGAATAAGGGGGGGGGGTAGCAATTAATGGTAATTCAATCACTATATTTTCTTTAGAGATAAAATAAAAACTATTTGTTTAGTAATGGTTTGTATCGATCGCGTTACAAAAGTTTAATTAACGTATTTTTAGCATTTGGCGATATCGATTCCCCAGTTATCAGGGTGGCTATTGCAGTATTGGCGTAGGTCAGGGGCATCCTGGAAAACAAAGAAGTCAGGGATTTAAAAAAAAATCTTGCAGAAGTCACATAATTTCTATAAGAATCAGTTTAAATTACTAACAAGTATAATACATTTCACACTCCTAGACCCATATAATAACAGTTTCGGGGTTTGCCTTGTACTGGCTTTGTTCCTAAGTCGGTACCCGCGAAACTTAAACTGAAAAGGTCCTCTGAACCGTTTCCAATTATTGGAATGCATAATATTGCGCAATATACGCGACTGAGTACTCGCGCACTGTGGACCTTTCGAGGCGAGTCGCAACCGTCTCTCGCCTTGTCCTCTAGGAACTGCGTGGTCCAGCAGGTCTAGCGATTACAAAACCGGATCGGGTTATTTGGGACCTAGAGTGTATTTTTAAATTATTTTATCGTTTATAAATAAATTCTATGTTAAAAATATTACAGGATTGAAATTCTGGCTTTTGAATATTATGTAATAGTCAAAGAAAATGAAAAATTGGTAAGCGAAAGTTCGAGAATTTTGCAAATGAAGTTTGCGGACGCCCTGATATAGTATTTTTGTTAGTACATAATTTATTTTCCTTGTATTTCTATTCTTTTCAGTTGCTTTCTGGTGTCGATTATATTTTTAGTTTAAAACAATTGTATTATTTGATTGCAGATTGAACAATTTTGTTAAAAAGCCAGACTTTTTGATGAAGCAACTATTTTTCTTAATTGAAAATTTGACTTGGGTGAAAGTGGAATTACTTTGTGAAAAAAATTTTTTTTTGTGAAGGTTCATCTATTTGGTTGAAAATTTAACTACTTGGTTAAAAATTTCGTATTGGTTAAAGTTGTTTTTTTTTAAACTGAAAATGAAATATTTCCATCTGAGGTTGAAAATGGACCTTTTTTAATATAAAATTCTTATTTCTTGGTAAAAACTAATCTTCTTAGTTAAAATGTCCTCTTTTTTGGTTACAAGGGCAACTGTTGCGTTGAAAATTAACTTTTTTTGTTAAAAATTCATATTGTCGTGTTAAAAACTTGAGTGTTCTACAGAAAACTCATCCTTTAGTTTTAGAAATTTATCTTTGTGGTTGAAAATTAAAATATTTTAAAAATTCTTCTTTTTGGTAGAAAACTCATATTTTCGGGTTGAAAAATCAACTGTTTTGTAGAAAATTCGTCTTTTTGGGTGAAAATTTGACATTTTTTTGTTAAAAGTCAAACTACTGTATTGAAACTCAGGTTTTTGTATACAGATTCTAAATTTTAGTTAAAAATTTATTTCATTTATTAAAAAAAAGCTATTTTGTTGGAATATCTTCTTTTTGATATTAAAATAATTAATCTTTTTTATTCAAGTTGAACCTTTTTTCTAATTAATTGTTTTAGTTAAAAATTCAACTGTTTTGTGAAAAAATCGTATTTCTGCTTAGAAATTTGTGCTTTTTGTTTAAAATTTGAAATTAAGTGTTAAAAATGCAGCTTTTTGTTTACAGATTCATTAGTGAAAATTTGGAGTATTTCGATGAAAATTAGTCTTTTTTGTTTGAAAAGTGCTTTTTGTCAAGAAAATTTATTTATTTTTTTATAGAAAATTAATCTTCATGTTCAGGATTCATCTTTTAAGGTGGAAAATTCAACTGTTTCGTGAAAACTTCCAAGAGTTTTGTTTAAAAATAATTTTTTTTTTGTTAAATTCAAGAATATTGTTGAAAATTTCTCTTTTTGTGTCAAAAATTCAGCTGATATGTTAAACACTCGCTTGTTAGGACAGGAGTTTTGTCTTATTTAAATAAAAATTTATCTTTTTGTATGAAAATTTGTCATTTTTTGTTTAAAGTCAAACTACTATATTAAAATTCAGGGTTTTGGATACAGATTTATCACTTTAGTTGAAAATTTATCTCTTTGATTGAAAAATAAACTATTTTGTTGGAATCTCTTCTTTTTGATATTAAAATAATTAATCTTTTTTATTAAAAGTTAAACCTCTATGTTGAAATTCCGTTTTTTAAATACGGTTTTATCATTTTAGTTGAAAATTCATCTCTTTGTTCGAAAATGTAACTAATGTTTTTAAAAATCCTTTTTTTTTAAATAATTTTTTTGCTTAAAAATTCAACTGTATTATGAAAAAATCATATTTCTGCTTGGAAATTTGTCATTTTTGGTTAAAATTTTAAATTAAGTGTTAAAAATGCAGCTTCTTGGTTACAGATTCATTAGTGAAAATTTGAACTATTTCGATGAAAATTATTCTTTTTTGTTTGAAAAGTACTTTTTGTCCGGAAAATTTATCTTTTTATTGGTAGAAAATTAATCTTCATGTTCAGGATTCATCTTTTTAGGTGGAAAATTCAACTGTTTGGTGAAAACTTCCAAGAATTTTGTTGAAAATTAATTTTTTTTATATAAATTCACGAATATTGTTGAAAATTTCTTTTTTTTTTGGTCGAAAATTGAGTTGATCTGTTAAACATGCGCTTGTCAGGACAGAAGTTTCGTCCTATTTAAATGAAAATTTATCTTATTTTGATGAAATCTATTTTAAAATGTTTGCGCCAATTTAGTTTATTTATTAAAAAATCGAGTATTTTGTTAAAAATTCAACTGCATTATTGAAAAATTATCTATTTGGACAGAAAATTCGTAAATTTTGATAAAAAATTCCTCTTATTTCGTTGAAAATTCAGCTATTTATTCTGTTGAAAAATTTAATATTTTGTCAAAAGAAACCTCGTTTGTTAAAAAGGCATTGTTTTCTGTCGAAAATTCAACTGTGTAATTGACAGTTCGTCCTCGTGGATAGAAATTTCATCTTTTTTGGTTGCAATCCGCCAAATCTCTTTTAGGGTAAGCGTGACGCCTTCGTCAACACTGCTCTGGCACGGGTCGCTGATCAATTTCTCTAGCAATCACCCCAGGTGGAGAGCATCGCAAAGTCATCGTGCGTTACGATGTATACAATAAGTTCTTTGAATATTTATGGTCAGGGGAAATGGGCAATTGGCCAGGGAAAAAATCCGGAAAAAGTTAAGGAAAAAATCATAATAATCAGTGCAGATATATCCAACAAAGTTGGAGAGGGTGAGGGCTACTCGAGGTTATAGTACCCTCGTCTCGTCGCGAAAAATGAATCGCGACTGGTCAAACTGGTTCGAGAAGAAGTCAGTGACTTCGACTGGGCGTCAATGTCTGAACAGACATTCGGAAATTTGGGTCAGAGCAATAATTGATGGAAAAAGCGAATTGTCAAGGTTGAGAAATCGAAAGTAGGCACTTGAACCAAATTGAAATCCAGAGTAAAATAGAAACTATAAAGCAAACGCTTGATCACTCTAGTAACTATAGTCTAGAAGTAGAATTTTTTTAGGAAAGCGAAAAAACAATTTGTAGAATCGAAATCACAATTTAAAAACAAAAATTGGAAAAGACTAGGCTGCGGTTCGCGATACACTCCAGGTCCCAAAGAAGCCGGTCCGGTTCTGTAATTCCTACAACTGCTGTTCCTCAGGGGGCATGGCGAGAGACGGTTGCTACTCGCCTCGAAAGGGCCGCAGTGCGCGAGTGCTCAGTCACGTTTATTGCGCAATATTATGCAATCCAACTGGAAACGTTTCACGCGGCCCTGACTGTTCACGTTTCGAGGATACCAGTTTAGCAAGACCAGTGCGAGGCCACCCCTCAAATTGTTATTATATGGGACTTGGAGTATAACTGTAATTTTCAGTTTGAGCAAAAAAGAAAAACTTTCTCCCGTGATACATATTGATTTACTTCGTTCAAAGACAATGAGTTTTATCAGAGAAAGTTACCCATTACTGGCCTATAAAAAGAAGAGATGTTTATATATTTATAAATAAACAATAATAATTTCACGAAATATCGTACCTGATGGCAAGGCAAACAATTGAGTTGAAAAGTGATTTCCATTTGATTGATACTTTGTTACTAAAAAAACAACAGAAAATAGTGTTATGTAAGGGCTTTCTCTTTGAAAAAAAAGAAGTATTTTATTATTTTACTGTGTTTAAAAAGTCTTAAAAAGAAGATAAATGGTCAGAGAATGGTTACGAAGCAAAAGAAATAAATTAAAGTTTGCCTAAAGGCAATATTTTATTGCAAATTTTATTTTTTTTTAAATGCAGTAATGAGTGTCAGTGAGTTGTATATTCGAAGAGAACCTGGATTTCTTCAGGTTCCAATTTAAGACAACCAAACCCACATTTGCTTGTCACCTAAACAAATAAAAAATTAGAAATGAATAACTAGCTTTTTTTTAGTGAGATAATTACACAATGTAAATAGCCTAAACGCATTAATTATACTATTATTGCATTGCCAGAAAACAAAGAGCATAATGACTTGTGAAACAATGCCAGAGGTATTTTAACACGGCTTGTATTTTATTTTTTAGATTTTTTTTGCTAAAAATCCATCTTTTGTAAAAATGTTGATATTTAGCCATGTACTGGGCAATTCTTTTATTTATCTTCCGAATCTTCTCAGCTTGATCTGATTTCTTGTTGAAATATACTAGTATATTTCTTTGAAAAATTTGCAAGCAATTTTTCCAAGCACTAGAAAACTCCAAGCACTAAACTTTCAACAAAAAAATGAATTTGCAACAAAGATATCAATTTTAAAGCATATAATTTTAATTTTTAACTAAAAAAGATATTTTTTTGTTATCCAAATATGAAAAATTTAAGTTTCAGTTGAAAAAATGAATTTTCGAAAATTTAATTAATTTTTAACAAAAGAGATACATTTGTAATTAAAGTGATAATACTTGACCTAGCAATTCATTAAAAAAATTCATTACAAAAATAGTTTTAAATTTTTAAAGGAGGAAATTATTTTCTAACTAAAATTATTTTTTATGGGCAAGAGGGCAAAAAATAAATAAACAAATTAATTTGTTATTATTCTGAAATTGATAATATCAGAAATGAACTTTGCTGAAATACCGATATGACAATTCAGCTTGAGATCAATCTTTGATGTGGTGCATTTTTAAAGTAATTTATTGAATTTTTAATTCCAAAAAATAATAAACGTTCAACAAAAAATAGAATAGTTAAGTTTTCAGTAAAAAAAATTTCAACAAAAAAATGAATTTGCAACAAATACATAAATTTTAAAGCAAATAATTATGTTTTAAATAAAAAAGATATTTTTTGTTCAAACAAATATAGAAAATTAAAATTTCAGTTTAAAAAACTAATTTAAAAAAGCAATGAATTTTCGAAAATTTCATCAATTTTCAACCAGAGACAATTTTTTAATTAAAGTGATAATACTTGAATTAGCAAATAGTTCATTTTGATAAAAAAAATAATTTTAAACAAAATAGTTAAATTTTTAAAGGAGGAAATTAATTTTCAACTACAATTATTTTTTTTATGGCTAATTAATTCTTTTTAATTGAAAAGTCTATTATTATATTTTTGGTTCAGAATTCATCTCTTTTGATGTATAATTTCATATTTTTTTGAATATTAAAAATTAATGTTCCTTTGCATAAAATTATTCTTGAAAAAATTGATTATTTTCCAAACTCAAAATATAAAAACAACTTTTTTGTTGCTATTTTTGGCAGGAAATTAGTTCTTTTGGATTGAAAATTCATCTTTTGATAAAAAAGTTCTTTTTTCATTGAAAGTTAATTCTTTTGGTTGAAAAGTCTAATATTATATTTTTGGTTCAGAATTTATCTCGTGGTTGAAAATCTAATTTTTTTGCAGAAAATTCGACTATCTGAGTAATCATCTTTTTGGTAGAAAATTCAGTTGCTTGTTAGAAAAATGTCCTACTTTGTGTCATATAAATTTTTAGTTTAAAGATTTAGCTCTTTGGTTAAAAGTTTACAAATTTTGTTAAAAAAATCATATTTTCTGGTTTCCAAGTTCAATTGTTTTCTAGAAAATTCACCTTTGGCTTACAAATTTCACAATTTGGTTTGAATTTGTTTTCTTTTTGACTGTAAAATCTTTCTTGTTTGCAAATTTAACTTTTTAGTTTAAAAATGCATTTTTTTTTTGTTCAATATGCAACTGTTTGATTAAAAATTCAATTATTTGGTTAAAAATGCACGTTTTGTTGAAAATTTAACTTTTTTGTAGAAAATTTATCTTCTTGGTTCGAAAAAACATTTTTTTTCTTGAAAATTGATATTTTTGGCTTGAAATTGGAAAAATCCATTACTTAGATAAAACTTTAGCGCTTTGCTTAAAAATAAACTTTTTTGTTGAAAATGAAACTGTTTTGAAAAAAAGAACTTTCTTTGTGTGGTTTAAAATTCATATCTTTCGGTCAAAAATTCAAATATTTTGTAAATATTCATATTTTGGGGTTGAAAATTGAACGATTTATTTAGAAAATAACTTTTTACTTGATACTTTGTATTTTTTGTTTGAAAATGTAAAGGTTTGTTTTGAAAAATTAGTTTTTTTAGCTTGTAAATGCAAAAATTCGGTTCAATTTTGTCTCAATTGTTTACAAATTCGTATTTTTTTGAAATTCGACTTTTTGGTTATAAATAGAATTGTGTTCGTTTGTAAATAATCAAACTATTTGGTTAAAATTCATCTTTCTTGGTTCAAAATGCAACTTTTTTTAGAAAATTAATCTTTTTGTCCTGATAATTCAACAGTTTTATACACACTTAAACTATTTTGATGAAAATTAACGTTTTTCTTGAAAATTCATATGTTTAGGTTAAAAGTTCCACTGTTTTGATCATTCATATTTTTGGCATGAAATTTGAATACTTTGGTAGAAAATCCCACTATTTTGATATAAATTCAACGGTTTCGGTAAAAATACACTTTTTCGTTAAAAATTCATATGGTTTGGGAAAAACTTTAACTTTTTTGTAAATGTTCGTATTCTTCGGTTGAAAATTGAACTTTTTTCTGAAACTTCGTACTAACCGGTTGAAGCTATAAATATTTTGTAAAAAATTCGACTCTTTTTTGTTTGAAAATTTAATTATTTGGTTGTAAGTAGAACTGTTTTCCTAAAAAGGTTTTTTTTGTTGTTGAAAATTCCACTATTTGGTTGAAAAATTATCTCTTTTTTAGTTGAAATTTGAACAATTTGTTAAAAAAAAATTTAACTGAAATACCTTTCATGATGAAGTCTCATCTCCTCGGTTTAGAATTCAACAATTTAGTTAAAAATTCAATTGCGACGTGAAGTATTAGAATAATGGAACCTACTTTCATTTAAAATATTAGGATAATGGTACCTACATTCATTTAAGGCAACTCACCTCGAAAAAATGCTATTTTCGCGATTTGTTTTAAGATTATGTGTAAATATTATGGTGTAGGATTTATTAGGCTTAGTTAATGCACTCTTGAAATACGATAAACAATTTTTTTTATTCATTTTATACAGTTTTTATACATGAAAATGTCAGTGGAACGCAACGCCTCGAAAAGTAGGTAGGTCCGGCTTGTTGATAAAATCTGGGAGCAGGGTTATCTGAAACCAAAAAATCAAAAAGTTTTAACTTCAGTATGACAATGGCTATGTCCCCTATGAATTTTTTAAAATTAAGTCAAAAAATACCAAAATGACGGACCAAAAACGGAAAAAAAAAATAAAAAAGCGTGTTTTTTTCACCGTTTTTCGAAAAAAATTTATAGTTATTTTTTAAAATAAAAAAAAATCATAGAGGACATAGCCATTGTCATACCAAAGTTAAAACTTTTTGATTTTTTGGTTTCAGATAACCCTGCTCCGAGATTTTATCAACAAGCAGGACCTACCTACTTTTCGAGGCTAGCGTTCCACTGACATTTTCAAGTATAAAAACTGTATAAAATAAATTTAAAAAAATTGTTTATTGCATTTCAAGAGAGCATTTACTAAGCCTAATAAATCCTACATCATAATATTTATACATAATCAAAAAATTTTTTGCGATAATAGCGTTTTTTTCGAGGTGAGTTACTGGGTAGACCCCTTAAATTAAAAGAATATGTATTCCCAAAGTTTTGTCAAAAATCAACCTATTTTCCCTGTTTTGAGAGCATTTTGAGGTTTGAGATAGCAAAAGTTTTAATCTTCACTTTTCTGGTTAATCTTCTCCCTTATCATCATTCGTGTCGTAACCTACTAACCCAGATGGGAAATCGATTCCACGGAGGTCTCACTCTTAACATGGTGGCTTTCATTATCCCTGACGTTAGCATGCCAAAGCTGCAGCACCTCACTGTCTAAATTCTAAAGTCTAAAGCCTACTTCTACACTTATGTTAGCTATCTGACGCAAGAGCCATTAAAAATATTTATTTCGGGCATAAATAGAAAATCTAGGAACCAACCTTTTTTTCTTACTAAAATGTAATTAATTTTCAAGTGGCAGTGAAGCACTTTGAGCGAATTTTTCTTTAACTTGATATTCGATCCGGGCCCTCAATTACGGATAATGCGTTTTTCTGAAAATTCGAACAAAAAAAACGTATTATTGTTTGCAAGCGTATAATTTTATAATTTCTTAGGATGAGAATTCATCTCATGGTTAAAAACTTTACTATTTTGTTGAAATTTACGGATTTTGTTAAGGAGTCATTCTTTTTGATGAAACATTAAACTGTTTTTTTCAAAATCTGTCTTTTTGGGTTGAAAAATAACTATTTTATTAAAAATTTATCTTTTTTAGTTGAAAATTCAACGACTTAGTTGAAAGTTAAACTACTTTGTTAAAAATTAATTTTAATGTTGTTGATAACACACTATCCGAGTACCAACCCGTTTTTCTTGATAGAAAGTTACTTGGTTCAATATTCATCGTTTAAGTTAAAAGTGGGACTATCTTGACGAAAATTCGTTTTTTTTTGTTGTCGAAAATGTATTTTTTTTGTTAAAAATTAATTTCTTTCGTTGAAAATTTAAGTATTTTGTTGAACATTAATGTTTTTATTTATTGAAGATAATTTTTTTTACTAAATATTTATTTATTCTATTTTTTGTTGGCTGGAAATTTAACTATTCTAACTATTCTATTTGATTTAAAATTAATTCATTAACTGAAAATTTATTTTTATTCTGTTTTAAGATAAAAATGTATCCTTTTTGGTTGAAAATTCGTCTTTTTTTATAGAAATTCCATCTTATTTGTTAAAAATTTATGTTTTTATAAAATATATGAATCTTATTGAAAATTTGTCATGTTTGGTTAAAAACTAATCTTTTTTCAATAGAAGTTTAAATATTCTATTTTTTTCTGAAAAGTGATCTTGTTTAGTTAAAAAATCATGTATTTCATTGAACGTTTGTCTTTTTGGACAGAAAATTCATTTTTGTGGGTTAAAAATTCATCTTTTTGGTTGAAGATTCATAATTTTACTTGAAAAGTAATTTCTTTAGTTGAAGATTTAACTAATTTATGGATTTTTCCCCTAATTTTTTAAACTAAATTTTTAACTATATTCCATTTTTGCTTGGATTTTTTTTTTTAGATGAAAATTAATTTATTTTATTTGAACTTCGTCTTCTTCGTGTAAAACATTTAATAATTTTGGTATAAAAAATGCATATTTTTGGGTCGGAATCTTTAATTTTTTTTACTTTAAAATTCGGTAATTTTTATTAAATTGCAATAATTTGGTTAAAACTTCATATTTTCGGATTGAAACTCTTTCTGTGATTTCGAGGGGCCCCATTTTGAGCAAATTTTTGTTTAACTGGGTATTCGATCCGGGCCCTTAATTAGGAATAAGGCGTTTTTATAATATTTCGAACATAAAAAAACGTATTATTGTTTGCAAACGTATAGTTTTCTAATTATTTTATTATTTATTTATTATTATTTATTTATCATTTATTATTATTTGGTTGAAAACTTTACTATCTTGTTGAAAATTACGGATTTTGTTAAAAAGTCATTCTTTTTGATGGAACATTCAACTTTCTTCTTGAAATATCGTCTTTTTGGGTTGAAAAATAACTACTTTGTTGAAAGTTTATCTTTTTTGGTTGAAATCAATTGTTTTTCGTTTAAAATGAAAATATTTTTTGCTTGAAATACCAACTATAACGTTTTTCGTTAAGAATTTATCTTTTTTAGTTGAAAATTCAACGACTTAGTTGAAAGTTAAACTACTTTGTTAAAAATTAATTTTAATGTTGTTGATAACACACTATCCGAGTGCCAACCACTTTTTTCTTGATAGAAAATTACTTGGTTGAATAATGATCGTTTTGGTTAAAAGTGGAACTATCTTGACAAAAATTCGTTTTTGTTTTCGAAAATGTATCTTTTTGGTTCAAAATTAATTTCTTTCGTTTAAAATTTAATTATTTTCTGTAATATGCATTTTTTATTTATTGAAGATAATTTTTTAAACTAAATATTTATTTATTTCATTTCTCGTTGAATATTCGTCTTTTCTGGTAGAATTTAAACCTTCTTGGTTAAAATATCGTCTAATCGGCTGAAAATTTAACTATTTTCTTACAAATTTATTGTATTTGATTTAAACTTAATTCATTAACTGAAAATTTAGTTATTCTTTTTTAAGTTCAAAATGTATCCTTTTTGTTTGAAAATTCCGCTATGTGATTGAAAATTCTTTTTTTTATATAGAAATTTCATCTTATTTGTTAAAAACTAATTTGTTTATATAAGATATGTGACTGTTTTATTGAAAATTTGTCATGTTTTGTTGAAAATTCATGTATTTTATTAAACTTTAGTTTAAGATTTAACTAATCTATTGACTTTTTAAATTAATTTTTTAAACTAAAATTATAACTATATTCCATTTTTGTTTGAAAATTGATCTTTTTTAGTAAAAAATTAATTTATTTTGTTTAAACTTCGTCTTTTTCGTGTAGCAAATTTAATAATTTTGGTAAAATAGTGCATATTTTTGGGTCGGAATCTTTACTTTTTTTACTTTGAAATTCAATAATTTTTATTAAATTGCAATAATTTGGTTGAAAGTTCATATTTTCGGATTGAAAACTCATTTTTTTGTAGCAATGTTATCTTTTCAGCTTGAAAACTCAACATTTTAGATGAATTTTTTCCTGTTTTGGCTGGAAAATCTTTCTTTATCTCTGGTTTAATTTTTAACTCTGTTGTGGAAAATTACTTTTTTTGTAGCAAATTAATCATTTTTTGATATCTGAAAGAAAAACTTATCACGATGCGGGAAAATTAAAAATTGATCACAAAAAAGTCAGTGAATTTGCTTATTGCGATTTTGTAGCAACCCTGAAAAATAGGAATGATTTTATTTTTCTTTCCAGCTCCTTTCCTTTTATCTTTTTTGGTTAAAATCAACTGTTTTTGGTTTAAAATTAAAATAATTTTTGTTTGAAATACCAACTATAACGTTTTTCGTTGAGAAGTTGTCTTTTTCACTTGAAAATGCAACGACTTAGTTGAAAGTTAAGCTACTTTGTTAAAAATTAATTTTAATGTTGTTGATAACACACTATCCGAGTGCCAACCCCTTTTTCTTGATAGAAAATTACTTGGTTAAATATTCATCGTTTTGGTTAAAAGTGGGACTATCTTGACGAAAATTCGTTTTTTTTTGTTGTCGAAAATGTATTTTTTTTGTTAAAAATTAATTTCTTTCGTTGAAAATTTAAGTATTTTGTTGAACATTAATGTTTTTATTTATTGAGTGTTTTGTTGAATATTCGTCTTTGCTGGTAGAAGTTTAATCTTTTTGGATAAAAATCGTCTAATCGGCTAACAAATTAAAATATTTTGTTACAAATTTATTCTATTAGATTTAAAATTAATTCATTAACTAAAAATTTAATTTTATTCGGTTTTAAGTTAAAAATGTATCCTTTTTGGTTGAAAATTCCCCTATGTGATTGAAAATTCGTCTTTTTTTTGTAGAAATTTCATCTTATTTGTTAAATATTCATCTGTTTTTATGAAATATATGACTCTTTTGTTGAAAATTTGCCATGTTTGGTTGAAAATTCATGTATTTTATTGAACGTTGTCTTTTTGGATAAAAAATTCATTTTTTGGGTTAGAAATTAAACTATTACGTTAAAAATTCATCTTTTTGGTTGAAGATTCATAATTTTACTTGAAAAGTAATTTGTTTAGTTGAAGATTTAACTAATTTATTACTTTTTTATTAATTTTTTTAACTAAAAGTATAAATATATTCCATTTTTGCTTGAAAATTTATTTTTTTTAGATGAAAATTAATTTATTTTGTTTGAATTTCGTCTTTTCGTGTAGTAAATTTAATAATTTTGGTAAAAAATGCATATTTTTGGGTTGGAATCTTTACTTTTTTTACTTTACAATTCAATAATTTTTATTAAATCGCAATAATTTGGTTAAAAGTTCATATTTTCGGATTGAAAACTCATTTTTTTTTTTAAAAAACTTATCTTTTCAGCTTGAAAACTCAACATTTTGGATGATTTTTTTTTCTGTATTGGCTATAAAATTTTTCTTTATCTCTGGTTTAATTTTAAACTTCTTTGTGGAAAATTACTTTTTTTCGTCGCAAATTAATCATTTTTTGATATCTGAAAGAAAAACTTATCACGGTGCGGGAAAATAAAAACTGTATCAGAAAAAAGTAAGTGAATTTGGAAATTCCGATTGTGTAGCAACCCTGAAAAATAGGCATGATTATATTTTTCTTTCCAGCTCCTTTCCTGTTAAAGTTGAAAATAATACTTAATAAACTAATGGAAAATGAATATTTGTCCATTAGTTGTTTTAATTATATGTGCAGTAGGTTTAGTTGCGAACTGAGATATATCTTTAAAAGACTCACGTTCCAAAGCTTATAGAAATAGCTTGTGTCTGTTACCCCCATTTGTGCTTTACCTTGATAAATTTCTGCATATAAAATTAAATTAGAGCAGAAATAGAAACACGATTTGTCAGGATGAATGCAATTTACATTTTGCACGTGGAATGAATAATTATACCCTTTCCCTCTTGTGTACGATCCAAATCTCTGAAGTTTGTTGTTTAGTTTAGGTATGTCATTTTTATAATACTTTATTTCTTCTGGGATTTAGGAGAACTAGGTCAACCTTAAAGGACGAGTCACTCGTTTTTTCACCCTGAAATTTCTGGGAATTTCCATCAAAATTGGAAAATTAGATTTTTCTTGGGAAATTCCTAAGTGCTTAAAAAAAAGAAGAAAGGTTGCCGAAGAATCACTGAATTTGTGAAAACAGTGTACTTATTCGTTTCCGTATTAAACAGCCTTAATTGGCTGTAATACATTTTTTTCAAAGTCTTGGTCGGAAATTAAGAGTCTAAGATTTACGTTTACTAAACGTTTAACCAATTGCACAAGAGTGTGAAAGAGTTCGCAAGTTTTTCAAAATTCTAGTCGGTTAAATCAATATAGCCAAAAACACTGGGCGAGCAGAAAGAGATTCGCTTTTCATTAATTATTCCTCCATATAATAACAGAAATTTAAAATCGTGTTTAAAATTATTTGGTATTTGGATGCGTCATTCATTAATTTTTTACTTTTTACAATAATTTGAAGATTACCTGTGAACATTCAAAAAATAAAAGAAGTATTTTTAATTTGCAGTATTTTACGAAAAAGAAATATTATTTTTAATTTTTTGTTTTTCATTAGACTTTGAAATTCCTTTTCATTCAGTTCATCGAAGAAAAATGAAAAAATTTTATAAGCTGACTGTTCAAAATTTTCATTTTTTGTATGTAATACATATTGCCTGAGTTTCATCCTTGGTAAACCACTCCTTCATTTTAAAAATAAATCAAAAGAATGATTTTTCGAAAATCACTAGTCACAGAAGGAAATTTTTAAGATGATTTTTTATAATTAAAAAATGTACCAAAAATTTATTTTGCACTTTTTTATTAATTCTCATCGCAGCAACTAATACACAATTACTGTATCTAAAGTTACGTAGCACAGTGGGAGGAAATGCACTTTTTTCGTTCAAAAATGTCCAGAGCCTTCAATTTTGGTCCGATTTTGAATTTTTTTTTTGAAATTAAAGTTCATTACATTCTGAAGAGCTTGACACTCTGAACTTTTGTCTCTTCTTCTTGTTTGTTAATAATTTTTTTAACTCAAATTATGGAAAAACTGAAATTTTTTATATAACAATTTTTTACGCTTTTATAACTGATTAGGTAAACTTTATATTGTCTTAAATAAATGTTTAGGGACTCATAGGATACAAATAATTTGCTCATTTGTCCATTTGTTTGTTTTAAACAAATTTTATGAACAAATTAGCAAATAAACTTACTATCGGTTAACAAAATTTTCTGTTTACTAAAAGTGCTTCATATTAATGTAGGAATAACATATAATTACGAAAATAATTTTAAAGTTTGTAATAACCATTGTTATAAATAATTCTTATGGCAAAATATTAAAGTTTCAGATTTTTCAAATTATAATTTTTTTCAATCGTCAGAACGACTTTACGTATTTCTTAAAATAATAAATATTTAATAATATTGAGTAAAATATAACAATTTAAATTTTTATAAACAAATTAGATAAACAAATTCAAAATTTTGGCCCTTTCGCATAGAAATTTGTTTGTTTTAGCACTGGAAATGTTTTGAGCTATTTGATGAATGGCTGCTAGTCACAAAAATATTAGAAAAGTTAGCAATAACAATTGTTATAAATAATTCTCGTGATAAAATATTCAAATGTAAGGTTTTATGAAATTTTAATTTTCTTCAATCGCTAGAATGGCTACTGATATTCCTGAAAAATGTATTTTTTATAATATTTAGTAAAATATAAAAACTTTAATCTTTATAAACAATTAAGATAAACAAATTTCAAATTTTGTTAATTTCACGTAGAAAAAAATCTGGTTCCTTCAAATGAATAATTTAGAAATAGAATTCTTTTCCGTAGCCATGGAATTTGTTTATCTAAATTGTTTATAAACATTTAGGTTATTATATTTTACTAAATATTATGAAAGATACATTCTTCGGGAATATCAGTAGCCATTCTA
>JAAAKG020111658.1:0-15434 GCA_010014905.2 Druon quercuslanigerum
GTCCTATAGTTAAACATAAAATATGTTAATCCTGAACATGTAGATGTTACATTTGAACATCCATTTTTCTCCGTGCACTGAACAGATTCTTAGTGGATTTTTCACGGAATAAACTATGTACTTCAAAATTAAAACTAAATAAGAATGCAGTTTTTATCGAAAGAGAAAGAAAAAACAATACCCTGAATAACTATTGTTTAATAAACAAATTAAACCTTATATATATATATTTTTTTGAATTCCCATTTAGTTTTCTTGTAAAATTAGTTACAATTAACAGTAAAATATTCTCCTCGTTTTATTATTCATTTTTAACAATGCTAATTTTTAAACTTGAGATAAGGTTAGAGCATCCTTAATGTTTTAACATGTAATTATTTAATTTAAAAAAAGTATTAAATTTCCAAGAAGATTTTTAATTATTCAACAGTTTCATGTTATATTGGAGTGTTTCATCTATAACCTAAAATTGATATTCTTATTTCGAACTCATTAGATTGTAAAGAAAATTTATAATTTTGATGTAGTTTTAGGTTAGAAAAAAAGATTTGGAACCCTCGAAAAATTTTGGATTATGATAGTTATTTTTGTCGAAATTTGATATTTTTAATAAAAAAATATTATACCTGAAAAAAGATTCACAAAGTCAAATTGGCTGAAATTGCAATATAATATAGCTCAAAGCCTTCTGATTAAAAAATTCTAATAGATAATAGTCCTAAAAATCAAAAGTTTTCGAGATAGGTGGGGCTGAACGAGAAAAATATGACCAAAAGCGAATCCTAATGTCCCGCTTGAAACTTGAAGATTAGGTCCAGATTTTTCAATAAACTGTGATCAGCACAATAAATGGCAATACTAAAAACACTGGTAAGACCAGTCCAGCTAATAAGGGCAACAAATTGGCGCTGTTCTGGAAATAATAGGCGAAATCATGGTGCTATCTGGCAATGTAAATACTGTTTGAAATATTCAAGGTGGATACAGTTCAGTCAATGAATACAAGACTTTAGATCAAGCCTATTATCAAAGGAAAGGCCAGTCCAGCTACTAAAGGCAATGTAATGGGAATGCCCTGGCAATGTGAAGATTTTTCAAAATAATTAAGCCAAAAGACATTCTGGACTACCAAAGTTATTTTGTAGTCCAGATAATTAAGACAAGACTATAGATCAGTCCAACCAACAGAGGCAAGACATGTTATTAGTCCAGTCGATTAAGACAAGACTATAGATCAGTCCAACCAAAAAAGGCAAGACATGTTATTAGTCCAGCCGGTTAAGACAAGACTATAGATCAGTGCAGCCAACAAAGGAAAGACATGTTATTAGTCCAGCCGGTTAAGGCAAGACTATAGATCAGCCCAACCAAAAAATGCAAGACATGTTATTAGTTCAGTCAGTTAAGACGAAACTATAGATCAGTCCAACCAACAAAGGCAAGACATGTTATTATTCCAGTCGTTTAAGACAAGACTGATTTATAGTCTTGTCTTAACCGACTGGACTAATAACATCTCTTGCCTTTATTGGATGGACTGTCCTATAGTATTGTCTTAATTACCTGGACTACAAAATATCTTTGGTAGTTCAGAATTTCTTTTGCCTAGATTATTTTGATAAATCTTCATATTGCCAGGGCAGTCTCATTACATTGCCTTTAGTAGCTGGACTGGCCTTTCCTTTGATAATCGGAATGATCTCAAGTCTTGTATTGATTGACTGAACTGTCTTCCACATTTAATATTGCGAACAGTATTTACATTGCCAGGACAGCGCCATGATTTCGCCTATTATTACCAGAACAGCGCCAATTTGTTGCCCATATTATCTGGACTTGTCTTACCAGTATTTCTAGCATTTTTTGGACTAGTTCCCATCAGGATTTTTGATCAGGAGGATTTGAACTATATTATTTAATTTCAGTGAATTTGACCGAGGCCGGATTTTAATGTAAATTGTGCAGTGTCCTTTTAAACAATTTTAGGATATGTAGGTGTTTCACATCGGAAAGCGGTATTTTTAGTAAAAAAGTATCATATTTCCAGGACGATAAAAAATGTGTTTATAATTATGGAATGAGCTAGAGGTTTTCAGCGGAAATATCGATTTAAATTTTAAAAGAAAATGTACAATCTTATTGGGAAAATTTGAGATTATGTTAATATTTTTTTACCGGAAATCAGTTATTTTAAACAAAAACGATTAGGTTGTAAAAGAAGACTTACAATCTTAAATAATTTTTTGTTGTATTATGTTAGTATTTTCTTCTAAAATTACTATTTTTAATAAAACCTCATAATGATAAAAAGATTTGTAAGATTCTTAATTTGTACGCTGTTAAAACGTCTTTTTTATTATAATGAATTATCATTAACTATTTATTGTTAACCAGACAAGATATAATATAAAAATGAAATATAGGGCTGACATATGTTATAAAATAAATCGATAAGATATCAAACACATAATTATCATTAAAAGAGAAATCAAAGTGCGCTATAGAAACAAATAGTTGGATCCATAATCAGTGTGGCTTCTGAAGATAAAAACAAATTTCCTGTATTTTTCCAGGTAACGAACATATTTACAGTTCGTTGCTATTAAGAAATTCAAACTTTTAGACCTACAAATTTTTCTATTTTAGTGCTGAATACTTAACAACAAAGTGAAAAAATCCAAACATAAAAATTCCTCTGGATTTAAAGTATTGAAAATTGAATCTATTTTAGTGATTTATAACTCTGTTAATATCAATATTAATGATTTGCTAACTACAGTTTCGCTGGAGGCTTTTATAAACCTTAAATTAATCATGACCAGTATTTTAAAAAAATATTAAATAAAATAGAGCAAAGTATCAATGATGAAAATTGAATCTAATTCCTGTTTCTAAGTTGTTTATATTCAACAATGTGGCTAGTTTTACTAATTTAGTGAACTATACAAAATATTATAGAATTTTAAGGTTTCTTAACTAGTAAAAATACTAAATATCTTTCTAGAAACAGGCAATTCTCCTCTTCCCATTTGTTTTCTTAATTACCTTATTTTTTTAAAAGGAAAGATCGTAGTCCTGCCACAAGTTCTCATATTTTTTTGATTATTTTTAGTTTGCAGGTGAAATCCAAACAATATAAATTGACTAGTATTTTTGGTAATTAAATGTTTTTAGGTTTTTATTATTGTATATATTTTTTACTTTGTGTTACGCTTAGCTTACATTTGAAAATTATTAAAACAGAACATTAAGTCTTTTTCGAACCACGTCGAATTTCTATTTTCTTTTTTATCGATACATTTCTTATTGTATTTTTCTGAATCAGAATTCTGTCACTGCGTTATCATATATTGCAATAATATCTTAATTGTTCGCGAAAACTTATTAAATGAACTTCACTAGATTGCACGCAAAAGTAATTCAATTAAGAACTGTGCTTAATTATGATAAAAATCAAACTATAATAAACGTCGCTGTCAATAACATTTGATAAAAAATAAAATAATTAAATCGACGAAAATAAGTTACGCAGCGCTATTATTGAAGCTGCAAACCCGAGTTCCGATATTATAAAAAAATGTGTTGATATTTAAATCAATACGTTTATATATTAAACTTGACCGGAATTATTGCAGCATAAAGATTGAACAAAAATTATTTTAAAATTCCAATATTTTAAGCTTATAATATAATTAAGTTGCCATAAAATTTATAATATTTTAAATATTTTTTATAATATTTGTCTGAATCAGACTTTTGCCAATATTTCATCATGTGTTGCTTATTATAACTGCATACGTAAGTAAATTTAATTTATTAAAATTTTTGCGAAAAATAATCGATGATCTTCTTTGGATGGCACACTAGAAAATATAAGAAACGTCTCTACTAACAAAATTGTATGGCAAAATAAAATAAGAAAATTGACGCAATAGGTTACATAACTCTATTATTGAAGATGCAGAAACGAGTTCCGATATTATGCAGCCAATTGATATCGCCTTCAGTAAGACACTTCTAGTATCAACATGTATTAAACTTCACTTTATTTCTCTTTTATTGATGGACGTCAATAGATTTATTAGGATGGTCGTTTTAGTAGAGGGAAAAAATTCCCGGAAAATTTCCGGTTTTTCTCACGTTCTACAACATCTTCACGGTCTTCATATTAAAAGATCAGAACTCTTATTGATGGAAATCTTTTCATTTTTAATAATCAAAACTTAGAAAGTTTTCTAAATCAAGCAGTCAATAATTTAGATGTACCGATAAAATGGAAGCTTTGACCACTTTTCAATTTAATAATCTTAAATAAATGCCGCTAAACTACAAAATCTTAAGCTTTTCTAAATTGAACAGTTTAAAGATTTCTGATTAAAAATATACTAAATATACTAAATGTACTATTCAAATTATTTTTTGTAACAAGAATAAAGAAACAATTTAACCAGTACAACTGATCCCAATTTTTGTTTTGGTAATTTTAAAAACCTCCGTCAAATTTTTAACCGGTCCTCCAAATTATATCAATTACATTTCCCCAATTTCAATCAATTTTTTTGAAGTCTATTATTTAAAAAAAAAAGATCTATTATTAACAAATATTAGGAATCAACAAATCGCAAAAGGTTTACCATGTTCACGGGACTACTTAAGATATTGTTAAGTCACAATCAGCAGGTCTAAAATTAGCAAAGTACAAAAAATACGGATAAATAATAGACAAGAAGAGCGAGGTGGTTTCTTTGTCTCTTTTCTTTCTTTATGCCTTTTTTTCCTTTGTTATGTAACTGTCTCTAATGAGCTGATTACACTGTTCTTTAGAAAAATACTTCTCTTATTTTAATTCCTATTGTTTTTTTAACAATTTCATTATTTATTCACACGATAATTTATTAAATCATTTTTAGCATAGTTGAACCAAACTAAAACTTTGTTGCATCTTGCACTTTTTTTCGTACGACATTACATACAGCGTACAGCGTTATATACAAATGATCTTTTAACAAAATTGTAATATATGCTATGTCCTTATTGCTTAGAAATTTTTTAACTTGCACAATGTCTATATTAAAGATAAATCTCTTGAAATTAAATAGAAATCTTCTGATCAAATGAAAAATCTCTCCATAAGTTGTTCTTGAAAATTTGCCATTTTGAAAAGAAAAATGTTTAGACTCACCATTTATTAATAAAAAATCATCCAGAGCAACCAGTGTCATAATATTGCTTAAAATTGTTGTGAAACAGTTATCTACCATTGAAAACATAATTTATTGTTTGTAATCTCTCTTGATAAATTGTTTGTAACAATTTATATAAATAATTACTCCAGATAACCAGGCTTATAAATATATATTTAATTATTTTATTAATCCTTGACACATGATTCAACTTTTCTCTCTTGTGATATTTTCTCGGATAACAAGCCATTATTTATTCAAGTTATTACCGAATACCTATTTAACATCGTTAATTTGATTTAAGGTACCTGAACCTTATTGTTTATGACTATTGTTATTAACAAAAGCGCTCAATTAAGACAATCGACTTTTGCCTCATTGTTTCAATAATCTAAGGCACAAAAGAAAAAGATACAAATACACACGCTTGTGAATATATAAGATTTTCAAAAATTAATTGAAATTGTATTAATTATATTTATTGAGAGTATTTGCTAATAACAGTAGTTATACACACTGAGGTTCGGGTATCGAACATGCTACCCAAGATATTCATATTGTTTACGGTAAACTTAACAATATAAAAAAGGTAACAAAAGGCTAATAAAAGGTAAAAAGGCTAATATCTTGTAATTTGTGGGTTTTAGGGAAAAATTTATTTATAAAAAATACATTGTTTATAAGACTCAACGTACGAGAAAATATCATGAACATGAAAAGTTCTAATAAAAAGACTAATAAAAAAATAAGAAAAAATCTATTTTCTTAATTGAGGGTTTTTGTTAGTAAAAATAGTCATAAACAATAAGGTGTAGGTATCAAAAATGCTACATAAGATATTCATATTGTTTACGGTAAAATTACGTCACAAAAAAAGGTGCTCCGTCAGTAACTTGAAAATTGTGGATTTTAGGGGAGCGTATATTCATACAAAATACATTGTTTATATACTTAAACAAAAATATTAACAATAAAATGCTAACCGAGAAGTTAGCACTAGATTTTCTCACCCGAGATAGAACTTCATTGATTTTATGGATGCTAACTTCTCGGTTAGCTTTTTATTTTTATAATTTTGTTTTAGTATCATCTAGTCCATCGCGTGCGATGGCATAATATCGTTAGGGCGTCTCGAAGGAATGGTTCGTTGTACGTGAAAATATCACGAAGGTGACAAGTTAAATCATGTGTAAAGGATTAATAAAATTTTTCTTTAATAATTTGGGTTTTTGTGGGCCATTATTTATTTCAGTTGTTATAAACAATTTAGAAAGAGAGATTATGAACAATAAATGATGTTTTTCATGGTAGATAAAGGTTTCACAACAATTTTAGGCAACATTATGATACTGGATGTTCTGGACGATTTTTTATTATTAAATGAAGAATCTAACCGATTTCCTCCTAAAAATATGGCAATCTTGTTAAGAAAATCATTTGTTTATAACGCTTTACATTGCAAACGGTGAGTCGTACGAAAAAAGTGCAAGACGCAACAAAGTTTTAGTTTTATTCAGCCCTGATAAAAATGATTGAATGAACATTTTTGGTCAATGAATAATGAACTTATTTTAAAAATCGTTTAAACCAAAAATTAGCCAGATTTCGAAAACCTACTGAAGATATTCGTAATCAGGGGACCTTTTTGACCTTTAAAGAAGTATAATCTCGGGGACCTATTAAGGTAAACGTCCCCGTAATCGTGATGCCAAGCTTCTTGCTTTTTATTTAAATTGAATGAATGTAATTTCTACTTGCTATTAAAAAATGCTATAAATAAGCGGGTTTTATCATTAACAATCATTCACTTCGTTGATTGCTGAGGGGAAAAGAATGGAGCAAATGCATGCGATTCGGTCCATTTTTGCCCTATTTCGCTAATATGTTCGTAAAAACTAATTTTTTATATATAAGTGTATCTGAAAAATAGTTTTTATTTGTTAAGAAATATTTTATGACATTATAAATTGATAGTAATTATTATTCATTACGGAGATATTAAAGAAATACAGTTTTGATCCATGCATTTGGTCCATTGCTTTCCCCTCAGTTTTAACGAAGTGAAGTTAGCTGATGCTTGAAGTAAAAAAAAACCTAATAGAAGTGTTAGCGGTGACCGGGTTAAATTGAGACAAAGAATTTTTACCCTTATTTGTCGAAGAAAATCTTTGTTTTTATTTAAATATGGACAGAGGATATTTTAAGTATTAGAGATTTTAGAAATGTATAAATCTGATAATTTGCAAATTTATAAAATTGCTTAAATTTAAAATATCATTTGTACAAAATTTAAATAGAAAAGAAAACATTTATTTCGACAAACTGATGTAAAAATTATTTCGTCTTAATTAAAAGAACTTAAAAGACCCTAATTCGAAGAGACATAGGAAGTCACAGAAACACGACAGTTTGCATGACAAAATGCATGGACGTGAAGGAAGTTGGAAGTATGCCAGGACAGAAAAGTGTGGAAAAGTTTAGTGAGGGTTTCCACTTGAAGCGATCACTATAGAGAGATTGATCGACAACGTGGATCCGGAACTGCGTTGCGGAATGAACGTGCTATTCAAATATGTAACACGGGAATTCTAGATCAATCTAAAAATCTATAGCCTGCTCCCCACATTTCTTACTGCCTTCCTCGCCGAGTGAGTGAGTGTAAAAAACTCTGCAGATTTAAACGCATCTTGAGCTTAGTGTCTTAATTTAAAAAATTCATTTTTAGATTATTTCTGTTCATATTAGCAAAATGTAATAATCTGAATATTGTCTTTTGAAAAAGAATTTGTCCACGGACGCATTTTTGCCTAACTGAGCTAGTGTTTCAGGATTTAACGATCGCTTCAGGTCCCTAACTTTCTCCCCGATACAGAACGTATCCAATGACCCTCCGTATTTAGGGAAAAGGGGGAAACGGAAAGCTTCACTTGAATGGGGCAGTGAGCACACGAATTGCGTGTAGCAGTTGTACGGATGCAGGCTCTTGATTAGATAACAGAAAATGAAGGGGAGAATGCGAGCGAGGTGCGCAATCTGAGAGACTAACAATAAGTAAGAAGATGAGAAAAAAAGAGAGACAGAACGGAAGAGTGGAATTGGTTGAGCAAACAGTTCAGGATTTGCGTTTGTGGTTTCTCAGTCCTCAGTCGCCGGAATACCGCACCTCAGAACATTTTAAACGCTGCTCTTCCTTTGAAAAATAGACATTCAATTAACAACAAATTTTAGTACAAAATTATAGTGTTTACGGTTACTTATGGTGTTTAAAATCATTTATAAATTGTGAAATCCTGTTTAGACAACAAATTTATATTGTGATAAAGACCGCAATCTAAAAAACCTGCATGTGTTGTTAAGTGTGTTGTTGAAGACTGAGAGCTAAAGTTTCATCTGTTTCTACTGGGAATTTAATAAAAAAACTACTGATGGAATTTTAAATTTCTCTTTGCACGCAATCTACGGTGCCTATATCGGAAAAAATTTCTACAATTGTTACCCCTTACATTGATCTAAAACATAACTAATCACTTTTATCCAATTCCACTTCAAATCAGGTGGAATTTATTTAGAATAGAGTACATCATTTGAAGATGCAAATTCTCAAAAAATGACGATATTAAAGGAAGTTTCGAATAAGCATAGGTATTAGTATTTACTTTTTTTATTGTATAGGAAATCTTGCTGTTTCAACTGATACCAACAGTTTTTTGAGACAATGACAAAATGTTTGCTGTTTCTCTGAAATTCTTGAAAGTACATTTTCTCAAAAACCCACTTAAAAATATTTTTTTTATAAAGAGATGGTAATATAAGGTGTACATGGTGTAATATATAATGGTATATTTTTTAAATCGTATTTGTCTCTAAATCGACAGAAGGTACCAAAAATGTTCAGATATCTCGCATAAAACTGATAAGATGCCTTTTTTATAGTCTTAGTGGCTTTTTAAAAATTTCCAGAAAAGTGCTAAAGCTGGGGTTTGTCTGAAAATCTTCTTTTAAAGTGTTCAAAATTCGATAAAAAAAAAATAAAGACTGTATTATATTTTTGTAAAGATCATGATATACAAGGAAGGAAACCTGTCTGTTTTATATGGGCTTAACCATTTTTGAGGACAAGAACATTTTTTTAATGCAATTTTCAAGGAAATTTTTAAATATTTTCTCGTAAACTATGTAAGGTATCACAACAGAGCAAGAGGTATTTTTTGGAGAACTTTACCAGATTTGTAAACTTATAAATAAACATTTTTTTGTAGGCTGTTTTTAGGTTCATCTAATTTCGGTGACCATAGAACCATAATATTTACGGTAAGCCCAGAGACAGCGCTAGGTTCAGCGAAATTCGATGAGCGTAGCACAAATATTGCCAATGAGACTAGAAACTTCATGTTTTTAACTTCAGTTGTTTCCAAAAAAAACCAAGAAATTCGAGTTCTCAAAAATAATTTTGTTCAATTTAAATCAGGGATTGACCAAAAACGAAACTCAAAAGATATGGAATTAGTTGAAAGAGCAAAAATCCCCCGTTGAAAACAATAAAATCCCGAATACCATGATCGTTTGGAAAAGACTGCATATTTTAAAAATATTCAATTTCTCTATAACTATAAATATTCTAGTTATTTTTACTGTCCTCTTCCGAAATTCGTCGGGAAATTTTGAAAAACGTGCAAAGTTAACAAAGTGGATATTCGCAGAAAGACCCACATTTATATTTTTTACCAATCATTTGTTGTAATTTTGCCTTCTATAAGAAAAATATCCTGTGAGTTTTATGCAGGCTAAACCATTTTTATTTTTAGAAGAATTATTTTACCATAAAATAAAATTTCAGTATTTTCCTGAAAACTTGGATCGTTTACGAGCAAAATTCGAACATTATATTTTTAGAACAAAATTCTTCCAGCCTAAAAAATAGTGTATCTCGCATAAATCTGATAAAATTCCTTCCTGGTATGTGCAAAACTTGTGAAAAATTATCGCAAATAATAAAAAATGTGAGATTTTTCAGAAAATCTTCTTTTGACATTTTCAAAATTAGAAGAAAAAATTGAAGAAGAATTCCAGCAGTACGTTTTTAGTTTTTGCAATGTTTAGGAAAATTCCTATGAATATATTTATCAGGCATATTTATCAGTTTTATGTCGACTAAACCATTTTTTGACAGAGAGATACTTTTCCTCAAAATATAATTTTCTTATTTGTCCTTAAGAAGAAAAATGCGAAATTTCGATTTTATGGGAAAAAATTCGAGGGCGCGCGACTGTTGGTTCTCGCGCTACGCGCTCGGTCTTTGTATATTTCCCACACTTGTGCACAGACTTTAAAAAAGTAATTTGGTTATTGTGAATTTTCTTTTGTTAAATCTCCTTCGGTTTTAACGAGCTCATTCTTATCACGTACTACGTGCTTCGCACTCCAGTTTTTCCGTGAAATTGTATATCATTTCCACAATTATATATTATTACAATTCCTAACATGTGTTTGTAATAAAACAGACGTAGTTTTATTGTCTCGTTTAAACAAAATGCACATTCTTAAAAAAAATTTGTTATTAAACTTATTTTTACGATGTAAATGTTAAACATACGGTCTACACAGCAGCCTTACTGTTTTTTAATCTCTAAATTATATCCCTAACCTCAGTGATGCAGACTTTGTCAATTGAATTTTCTGCCGCATCGTGTTCTACATCCCAATTGTGGTGCGCTGTTGCTTCATCTCCTAATAATTCGGATGGAGAGTCTAGTTACAACAACATTCCCACGAATCTTCGATTAATGAGGGGGGGGGCGATTAGTTTCAACTGAGAATCATAGCTGATTGGTGTTTTATGCTGAGACTTACAATTTTTGCAATTTTATAATTTCAGATGACCCACATTCATCAAGAAAATCCTAAAACGTTTCTCCACGTGAACAATTATCATGGAACAATTTGAAAACTGAACTCAGAAGGCAAATTCAGGACTTATCAGAACTTCAATTTCTCGAACCTACGAGACTGACGTTGAAACTGGTGCAATGCCAACTAAGTCTAAGTAAGCGTAATTAACGTCTAATTAGCCAGTCGATCAATGACGGTCGCAGATAGGCACGCTTCTTCGACATCAAATACAGAGTGGTTCTTTAACAACCAAGTATACTATCTATTGTAGTCTCGAAACAAATATCAAGAAATTTTACAACTCAACGGCATTTTTTAATCATAATTGGATCTCAAGTAATAAAAATGAAGAGTAAAATAAAACTCTTCTTAAGCAAGAACTAAGCCTTATCCAGTGTGCTAGATTCTCTCATGTTTAACTGCGCAGTGAAAAAAATTGAAGTAAAAAATCAACACTAGCAAAAAATAAATAAACAATGGAGGAAAGACAATCAGCGATCATTTCCGAAGCAGGAACGAAATCACCATCTCCAGTGCCAGGTTCATCGAATACCCTGAATGCAATGCAACCACCAATTCTGACTGTCACACCTGGTCGTATTTTACGTTCTCCAAGCCACGAAAGTGTCACGACCGATTTATCCTTGTTCAGTGTTTCTTCAATAGCCAGTGATGCCAAATGTGGTAATAAACTGGTCACCTTTAAGTCATACAGCGATGTGCAACTTTCAGGCAGAGACCCTTCACCCAATCCAGACTCTCGCCAAATCCACGAAAACAGGTGAGATTGTATTTACTATTTGAGAAATAAACCATAAAAAATTAAGAGTTACCGACGGCATTAGCTGCGCGGTGCATCTCGACTCAGAAGAGTACACATGTCAAGCCATTTCGAGCACGGATAGCCATATCTGGGTCGTACGACCAGGTCGGATATTCGGTTTGTTTTAAATAATTTCGAGCGGAAAGTTTGACCGGTAGGATCATATGCGTAAGGTCGATTGTCTGCATGCCTTTTAACTCGACTGTTGCACTGAGACATTTTTTTTGTAAAACGAAAAGAAGTTTGGCTGTCCCTACCAAATTTTTTGGTTACTATAGAAGAAACAAAATCGCTTTTTTGAGCCAAGCAAATTATTTTGTTGGATCGTTTGGCTGAAATAACCAAAAAGTTTGGTAGACACAACAAATATCTTTGCGGATTGAACAAACTTATTTAGTTAAATTAACCAGATATAAGTTAACTCAACAAAATAGTTTTTTGCCTTGATAAAAAATATTATTTTACGAAATAGTTTTGCTGAACGAAATAAATATTTGTAATCACAACAACCTTATTTTTTGTTGAGCAAACTAACCTTTAGTAGACTTAACAAAATAGTTTTGTTTGAGCAGTAGAATTTTTTTTAAGCAACAATTATTTTGTAAAGGGAAAAATGTATTTTTTAAATAAAATATGAATCCGAAAATCAAGTTTTTACGATGGCGTCTATCTGTCTGTCTGTCCGGCCATCCGTAAACACGACAACTCTTGAAAAAATAAATGGATCAAATCGAGCTTTGACACACTTTTTTTAGGTCCTAAAAGAAAGGACGAGTTCGTTATCCAACCATTTTGGTAAAAAATCGTAAAAAATTCTTTTTTTTTTTGTTATAAAACTAAGCTCCTTGGTCTAAAATTTCCTCTTTTTCGGTCAAAAGTGCCAAACTGTTTGCGGTTGATAATTAAGCTTTTTTTATTAAAAATGTAAATTTTCTGGTTAAAAATTCGACAGATTTATAACAAATTGTTATTTTGATTAAAATTTCAACAATTTTGATGATCTTTTTTTCTTTTTTGACTAAAAAATCTTTATTTGTTGAAAATTCACCTCTATGGTTGGAAAATCGACTTCTGGGTTGAAAGTTGAACAAAATTGTTAAAAATTTATTTTATTGTTACAGATTTACAATTTTAGTTTTTTGTGTAAAATTAAACAATTTGGCTAAAATGTTAACTATTTTGTTAAAAATTTAATTATTTTGTTACAAATTGATGTATTTTGTTATAATTGCATCTTTTACGGTCAAAAATTTAACCATTTTGTGGAACATTCGTCTATTTGGACAAAAAAGTAGTACTTTTATATTAAAAAATCATATTTTCTAGTTAAAAATTAATAGGTTGCAAATGAAACTATTTTGAATTGAACTTTAATCTTTTTTGCTTAAAAACTCGACCATTTGGTTAAAAATTTATCTAAAATTCAACTAGATATTTTGTTAAAAAATGTAGTTATTCTGTTGAAAATTTGACAGCTGATGTTAAAAATTGAATAATTAAAAAAATAATAATTCAAAAAACTGGTCTTTGAATATTAATGTTTAAGAAAAATGAGAAATTGGTCAGCGAAAAGTCAGGAAAAAGTTCAGGAATTATCAAAGTTAAAATTTCCGGCTACCTTACAAGACTGCTTTCAATTCAAATTTCATGTAAATGATATTTCTTTATTTTTAAGAATTTTTAAGAATCTATAGTGGTATTAAAACTCCTTTGTTTTAAGATGTCTTTACACCGTAATCGATTTAGAGTAACTATATTGTACAGAAAACAAAAGTATATAAATGATTTCTTATTTTTAAGCGCGACCTTCAGGTTAAATCTTTGTTGCGAAAATGCTTTCAAACTTTAGAACTTTTCCTTCATATCACTAAATGGACTTAAAGGTAACCAAAGGTGAATAAAAAATGATTATACATAAGACATTCCAAATTTTTTTTTTAATTCTAGCCAAAATTCTGCGCAAACATGTCAGCGATTTAGCTGGCATTTTTGATCTAATTGAGCTTTGCGTAAAATTTTTGTTTAAATTTGATTCTGTCATCAATTTTGCTTTTCTTTTCAAATCTGCATAAAAAAGTCATTCATAACCAATTTTAAAGTTTAACGACATTTTTTCAAATCCAACTTTTGTTCACACGAAATGCGATATCGAGCTGAAAATTTGGGAAATTAAATGAGAAGCACTAAGAAACGATCGCCTGGTCTTAAATTTTTTTAATTTTGCAAAAAGAAACCTTTTTTATAATTGTAAACATTTAGGACCAGACAAACTTCTCTAAGTGCATGGGCATAAATTTAAAAATCAAAAATTGACAAAAAAATAAAATTAAACCAAAAATCTTTTGCAAATTGCTGATTCAAAAATCGTATACTTTCTTTCTATAGGGGTTTGGTTACCTATTTTTAGAAAAAGGATCGTCATGGTCGCGCAGTAGATTAAAAAAATTATTCGGAATGAGTCATACATATAACATCAATTGAAACTAATGTTTAATTTTTTAATTGAATATTCTTAATTTCTATAATTTAACAAGTGCTGCAGAATTTTAGCAACCAATGAATAATTTCAAAATTTAAGAGTCTGTGAAGTGATTCTTATTGCTAGTTCTCGATAAATCAATTTAAGAACAAATTCCTTACGACAGCAAGTATTATTAGAAGTTTGTTCATCTGAATCAAGCTCTTGCACAGGTATAATCTTGCTTCAAGTCGAGGAAGTTACATAAGATCCTTAATTTCAAACTAAAGCAGATACTCTACTTCAAACGACACACATGTGCACGCGCCCACACACACAAACACACACACGACTAGCGAAACTAATTATTTCTTCGCAAAATCATACCATTTATAGCTCTTAGCTAAAGGAATCATGCCACTCCTGCTAGAAATATTAAACTCTCGTTAAATAGACAGTCCACGTAGATGCAATAGTTATTGGACAATAACAGTCTTCGAACTAATTGTGAAAAGGGGTTTTGAAACTAAAAAATGCACTGCCATCTGCTGGTTTTTCAAGGTTTTCTCAAATGACTCCCTATTATTAACAGTTTCTAATTCAAATCTTAAAATTTGAGTGATTGCAAAAGAATAGCCACATTTACGAATCCAATGAAGGATAATTCTAAATTTTTAATATTTTACATTGAAAATTGAAAAATAAAAACTTCAAATTAAAAAATTTCAAACCCAAGCATTCAATATCGTACAAAGCAGCAGTTTTAAAAATGAGAAAATCTCCAAATGAAAAACATTAGTAGTTGCACAATGGCAAAATAGAAGCCATCAAATTGATACAACAATTTAAAATTAAAGTTTTCAAAACAAGTACATAATATATTAAAAATTCAAAGATTCAAAATTAAACAATTTTACATTTCGGTGAACCAAAATTCTATATTAGAAAAGAAGCACTGTAAATTGTTGAAATATTAAGACATTCAATTAAAATTGTACAAGATTCAAGGAATTAAATTGACCTATTGATTTATCCACGGAGAGAAAAAACACGGCATTATACCATGAAGTTGCAAGGTATA
>JAAAKG020111669.1:0-15434 GCA_010014905.2 Druon quercuslanigerum
TAGGTCTTGTTTCAGGCGTCGTTTCCTCTACTGAGACTCTTCTTGTTAACTATTTTCCGCCATACTTTTCTGTCCTGCCCAATCTCCAACTTTTTTCTGTAATTTTCCTTAAGCTAAATATTTGATCCGTACATGCCCTTCCTGACATAAACCCACTTTGGAATTCCCAAATCTTATTTTCTTCTGTTATTTTCATTACCCTACGAATAAGTACTTTTGAGTATATTTTACTTACGGCATTTAATAAACTGATCCCTCTGTAATTATTGTAGTCGCTTTTATCTCCCTTTCTTTTGTATATTGGTATGATAATCGCTTTTTCCAATCATATGAGACCTCTGCTATTTCGATGCAAGATTAAGCATTTCAGCGTTAATACTGTCTACTCCGGAAGCCTTACCGATTTTCAAGTTTTTCATTATATACCTAACCGCAGTGACACAGACTTTCTCAAATTGAGTATTCTAACGCATTGTGTTCTACACAGCAGTTGTGATTTCCTATAGCTTCATCTCCTGTTTGTCCCCTAAAATGGCATCTGAAAGCGTCTATAATCCCGCCTGCCTCATATTGCATTTCCCCTTTACTATTTCTCATGATGCCAAATTCTGTACTTCTATTTCCATTCATTGCTTTATAAAGTATTTTCTTGCTTCCTTTAAAGTCGTTTTGTATTTTCTTCTTTTCTGCTGCTCTAGTTTTAGCTTTACTTTCCTTAATTAATCGCTTGAGTATCCTCTTTTTGTGTCTGTAATCATTTATATACGTCTTTTTCTTTCCTCATCGCTAAGGCCTGCCGTTTACAAAGTTCTCCTGTACGCTTCTTTTGAATTGTTATTTTCGATATCTGAAAAGTCTACACGTTGATATTGTGCATATTAAATTGTACACGTTCAGCTTTGTACGTTTAAGTAAACACGTTAAAACTCAACATTGAAGCAGACGCGTTAAACTTCAAGAAAATATAATTTTATTGGTAAATTTTTATTATGATTTATAAATTTGCATGCAAATTGTCTAGAATAAATGACCTGTTTCTTTCCTGTGAATGCACCATGGCGAAAATGTTTTCTGCAGTTAAAAATTGATTAGAAATAATATCTTCAAATATGAGTTTATCTATAATAATAATAATAATTACAGGAGTAACGATGGTTTAGGCGATTAGAATAAAAAAAAGGGCGAATTAAAAAAAGTCGGGTTTCTTAGTTAAAATAAGCCTTTCCCGCCCCCCGCTGTTTTTAATTTTTTAATTTTTGGTGGCTGTTTAAAGCAAAAACAGCTATTTTTATGAAAAATTCTGCTTATTTGTAGGTGGAAAACTAACTTCAGTACTTTAAAGTTTTTAAAGTTTTTAAAGCGCATTTAACGCTGTTAGAGGAGTCACTCAAAGGTCTATAACTTTGAGAGTTTTGCTCCGATTGATTTGAAATTTTAACATAACATTCTTGAAATGATTTACTATAAGAATTGCAATAAAAAATTTCGATTATTCGATTATTAATGCTTTTTTCCCCTTAAAAAATTTCCGATTCCCAAGTATTTCGAATTTTGACCCAATTCTAGGTTGGGATTATTATTCATTATAGTGGAATACATTAGCGAGAAGGATTAAAAAATAAATAAGTAAATTACAAAAGATGTTTATCCGCACATTAATATTAGCGTTAAGCCTTAAACGAACATGGTCAAATGTGTAGCTAACAAGCGTGTAGATTTATCTGTGTAGAGTTTAATGTGCATATTTTTTGCATGCAGAGTTCAACGTGTAGACATTAATGTGTCCAGTTTAATTTGTAGGCCTTTTTATCAGGAAAATTTATATCTTGATACTGTATAACGTGTAGCGTTAAATGTGCAGAGTTTAACGTGAATAATTTATTTGTGTAGACTTTAATGTTCGAGACTTAAAATTTCCGAGATTAGTGTGTAGAGTTAAATGTGCAGGGTTTCTGTGTGTACACCTTAATGTGTACAGATAATGTGTACAGTTCAAAGAAATTTATTTATATAAAGTTGGAGAGTAAAGTGTAGAGACATGCATGTGTAGGTTTAAATGTGTAGAATCGAAGTTTAAACTGAATGTGCAGATCCGATATGATTAGTATCGACCGGGACCCGTACACATCCAGTCCTACATAATAACAGTTTCAGGGGTTGTCTCGCACTGGCCTTGTTACAAAAGCGGTACCCTCGACAAGTAAACAGTCAGGGCCACCTGAACCGTTTCCTATTGGAATTCATAATATCACGCAATATACTCGACTGAGTACTTGCGCACTGCGGTCAAGAATGCGGAAAAAATATACAACAGCGAATATAGGAACAGATTTTTGGTACAAATAGTGAAAGCGGGAAAAGGAGCCATTTTCACCGAAATTTCGATATAAATAGCCTCATTGTTTAATCACTTTTTTTTAATTACTGTGAAATTTTTAAATGATTTTTCAGTTTGAAAAATTTGAGTAAATTTTTTTATTTAATAAATCTTCAAAACATTTTGAAAAATCTCGAATAAAATATGTAAAAACTAAAGGCAATTTTTAAAATTTTGAAAGTTTTTTTTTTTAAATTTGAATCACTTCATTTTTATTTTTAAAATGTTGGATTTGGCGAAAACAATTAAAAAAATATCTTCAATTTTTCCTAACTTTAAAAAAAAATTGTATCGGCAATAGAAAGGTTTAAAACATGCCTGTACAAATGTGTTTAAAGCTATAATCTGTTTACTAAAAAAAAAGAGTTAAATAAAAGATAATGTTATCTATTTTGTATAGTAAGCTATGTACAATAGCCTATATCCATCTAGGATTATTTAAGATATAATTGTCACTATACGTTAATTGTTAGTTTTGGAATTCCTGACTTAGATGCGGCATATGGTATATACGTATTTGTTCTTTCGCAATTCTGACATCGAAAACTTGTTTCTAACATTGATATAATCGCTCCTTAAAGTCTTTGAAGACCGGTACCAGTCCGAAACGTCGATAATATGTAATGGATCATAAATAAACGCTTTCGACGGACTAGCCGCAAACATTCTTTATCTTAATCTTCTTGTTGAAAATTAATCTCTTTCGGCTGATGATTGAACTATTTTGTTGGAAATTCATCTTCTAAGGGTACACTCAATTGATTTTCATTTAAATAAAAAATATTTTCTGATTAAAATATTAATTATTACATATTTTTTAGTTACTTTAGTTAAACATTCATTCTTATGGATGAAAATGATACTATTTCGTTGAAAATTCGTCTGCTTTTGTAAGAAAATTAATCTTCTTAGCAGAAAACTATTTTGCAGAAAATTCGTCTCTTTTGGTAAAAATGTAATGTTCTTTGATTAAAAATGCAACTTTTTGGAGGAAAATCAAACTGCTTTGATTAAGGATTCAACTAATTTGTTAAAAATTCATATTTTTTATGAGATCTATTTGATTAAAAAAATAACATTACTTTAAGGTGACAATTAACCTTTTTTTTGCAGATGAACATTTTTGTTGAATTTTTGATTTGACGTATCTGTAATGTTCTAGCACTACTTAGATGCTAGTGTTTCTGCGGTTATGATATTTTGAATTATAATTTAAAACTGCAATGAAGCATATACTTTAGAAAATAAAGGAATCAAATTAAATGAAACCCCAGAACATATGTAGATTCTACAGCAGGAAGCGATAAAACCTCTTAAAAATCCAGAAACCATTATCCCACCAGATGCTCTTCTTGCAACATCTTCCAACCATTTTTCCATAAATTAACACAACAAATCCCTATTTTCTGTACTAAATCCACTTTCATATGCATGTTTTGCAATTTCACAGTCAGTTTTGCCTAATGAAGTTTAATAGTGAAGCAAATGTCTGCGGAAGCAGAAGCGCCAAGAAGAAACGGAGCGTGTCGAAGAGCACGCGCTTCTGTCCTTGAAGAGGTTCTTCCGGTAAAATGTACATTCAAATCGACACTACGTCGTAGTAGATTTTTTTATGTCAATATGGCGTCGACGGCATCAAGGCAGACACATTCGTGTCTTAAAAAAGGTGTAAAAACGTATAACCCCTCGAGTTCACAAACCGAAACCAAGTTTAAACCAATGATCGGCGTAATGCAAAAGGGCGGGGGAATTGTACCAAGGAGAGGTATGGCAGCACGCGCCAGCCACACGCCTGTACACCTGGGACAGTTGGCAAGCGAGGGACTCACTTTTCCCTCTCCTTTTCCATCTCTTTTTCTAGTCAACACCCGCGTCGTTCCGCTACTCATCAGAATTTTACGATTCCGGCTTAATCGATGGAGATGCTTTTCGAAAACAATACCTAAAAGGCTAATATAATATAATATATTTTTTTAATGCAAAAGCGGCTATCTTTTAAGACACGCAAACTTCCAGAGATAGGTTCTAAGTGCTTCTAAATTTCAGGCTGCAGGGAATATCTATTTTCAATTTTTAAATTGTTCTAGGCTACAGAATTTAAATTTAACTGATGTCCTCAAGGTAAATATTCAGGAGGCAATTTTATCTTGCTCTACAGCTTCTGTATTTTGGATAGATGATGAGTGTTTTAAAAATGCATATGGAAATTTGAACGTTTTGCGAGATTTTTTGGAATTTGAAAACGTTTTTTTACTTAAACGATTCTTTTTTAATGCTTCTGCATATTTTTAAAATTAGACGTTACACTGCAAACTTGAATCAGTCAAAAGTGACGAATTCGTTGTGTATTTTGACTGATTTAAATAATGCGGATTTGGCGACTGAGAAAAGTAAAAAGCGACATTTCAAATTAGTCAATTTGCCTTACTGATTTTATCAGTCATGAAACAGTTAAATTTGAAATTATTAGACACAGGAAGAATTTCGACAAAAATTATGAGTCTTTGACAACAAGAAACGGATTTTTAACAAGGCAGCACAACTTTAACCAAAAAGTTCACCTTTTAACAAAGTAGTTACAAGAAAATGCAAGAAGTTTCAATCAAATAATCGCATTCTCAACTGAAATAAGAAATAATTAACAGTTCATTTTTCAAACAAGTAATTGAATTATAAAAAATACTGAATTTCCCAACAAGAAAATTAATTTTCTATACCACACAAAATGACGAATTTTCAACAAAATACAAAAGAATTTTATTTAAAAAGCCGAATTTTCAACTAAATGATGAATCACTGACCAAAGGAATTACCTTTAACCAAGCAGTTCACCTTTCAAACAATTAGTTGAATTATCAAAAAAGAAAATAAATTTTTCACCAAGAAGATTAATTTTCTACCAAAAAAGACGAATTTTCAACTGAATACCAGAATTTTTAACAAAAAATTGAATTTTCAACAAAAAAGTAAAATTTTCAAACAGTTAAATTTTATGATAAAAAACATGACTTTTTAAACAAAAAACAAAACTCATTTTGAACCAAATTCTTAAATTTTCAAAAAGATTAATTTCTAAAACCAAATAGTTGAACTTCGAACTAAAATGGTAAATCTTTAAAACAAAACAAAATATTAATTTTTAACAACGTAGTTTAAACTGCAACCAAGCAGTTGAATCTCCAATAAAAAAGATTATTTCTTAAAAAACAAAAATGTGTAAATTGATATTTTAACCACAGAAGAATTTAATTTCTTATACAAAATAGTTTACTTCAACCAAAAAGATTATAGTTTTGAAGCAAGAAGAATAATTTTCTACCAATAACGACGAATTGATCTAATTAGTAATTTATTTTCTTTATTCAGCAATATTGTCTCACTCATCTGATAAAGAACTGTTTGATCAGTAAAAATTACTGATTTGTCTATCAAAGGATGCTTCATTAACGAACTTAGTAAAATTTTTACGAATTTAAATTTAGAGTATATACTTTGAATATAAATCAGTGAGAACTGGGTCACTGAATAAAATCAGACAATATATTTACTGATTTACAATGCAATTTCACTGATTCAAATTCAGACAGAAGACGAGAAATCTTTGAATCTTAGAAATTGTTTCCCATTGGGAATTATTCAAAATGTCAAATTTTAATATACACTTTTTTCGGTTTGTAGAAAATCTATAGAAACCAAAGATCACAATCTTTGAAACAAATGACAACTTTAGTAGATACTTTGACAAGGAACCATTGAAACCATTGAAACCATTGTTTCTAAAATTTTGATCCGAGAAGTGCTTTGGAACCCAACGTGGAACTAAGGTATTCCTTTTCATTTTTTTATTTAATTTTTTTTACTATTCTTCTCGGTTTATACTTCACAGTAAAAACCTATGTGTTTATAGAAACACCGCTTTTCAGCAAAATTTCGCTTTCGGAACCAAAAATCACTTTATATAATAAGACCGAATATTAATCTCTAATTCCTATGTACAATTGAAAAAAGTGTCTTGGAATCTAACAAGGAACTGAAATAGTTATATAGGAATAAACTATTCAACACATTTTTAAAAAGTTTTTAATCTTTTTTTTTTAATTTCTTTGATATATTTTCAGCGTTTACAAATTTTCCTAAAAGCATCAACCGTTTTCTGACTCAGAAAGAAACTACGCGTTTAATATAAATATAATTCAGAAGTTCCACAGAAATGGGGGGCGTTACGTTCAGGGGTCGACAGACTATGCTTTCATACCTTTCATTCGTCGATGGCTGATGTGGGCGGGGGATAGTATACATTGAATTAGGGAACTCTGGCTCACGATGAGAAGTCCTTTACAAATTATTCGCGTATCATGGGAAACTAAACTACTTTTACCCCATGGTCTATATTTCTAGACAAAGACATGTCCGTTGGATAGTAGGTCAGATTATGATATTGGAAATTGGAAAACGAAAGGCACTCAGCATAAAAATTGCTAACGAGGCCACAACCCTCTCTAATGGGAATAACTGCTTAACTGTCCATTAAAACGCTTCTCATGTGTCCATCACAATACTAAAATTGATTGTCTCATTATAGCAGTAGATTCGAGAACTCATGCAGTAACTAGAAAGATCGATTCAGAAATTAGCCATTTAGAACCATTTATACAAAATGAAAACTAGCGCTTATTGAACGGGGAAGTTAATTTCAGTAATGGGCGTTTGATATTTATTTTATGACATAAAAATGAAATCGTATTTCTTGTTGCGTGCATCAATGTAAACGAAAATAATTGTTTGTATAATACTATAATACAACAATTTCGTTCTATTTCAATGAACTTATAAATATATTATAAATAATTTCAACTGGCTTGATTCAGTTTCAAAGAATGCATGTCACCTATTCATTCAGTTATAGTTGAAAGGCAACACTTATCAAGATTAGTGAAAGCTAGTGAACAAAGAAAGCGACCAAGAATACTTATCTGGAATAATTCACTTTTGGATTGTCGGCGCAATTCTCAACAATCTCAACCGATTTTCATGGAACTACACATAAGCTTAATATCAACCAACCATGATACATCTATTAGATTCGATATAGGATTGCGATGATGGATAAAAAATGTTTGTTTAAGCAAACACATTTACGCGTACATTTCTGCAAAATTCGAAAATATTTCTAATCTTGATGCATGCAGAAAAAAAGAAACGAATGCTAACTCAGCTTGCAACCAAGCTGAAAGGTTCTAAGTAGGACTATAATTTTTTTTTAAATTGGTAAATTTAATTGCAGGTAGGCACTAAGTAGATGGTAATTTTTTTAACTATTCAAGATATTAAAAATTCTTGCAATGTGTATCGAAATCATATTTCTTATACGGAATTCTCATTTAAATTTGGTGTAAATCAGTCGAATAAACTAGTACGCAGAAGTAAGGACAAGAAACTTTTTTTTTAGAATCATTCAACAATAATGCATTTTTTATTCAAACTTTTTGCTTAATATTTGATCTAGAAATCTATGGCAACGTGTACTGTCGATATTTCTGGGTATGAGAGATTGTTGGTATAATTATAATATATAATCCCGACTAGAATCAGATTGTTTAGCACAACTTTTTGAAACAAAATTTTTTTTTATAAGATACTTTATTAAAAAATTTTGTTAATATATTTTTTTAATAATATTTTTTTCAAATAGCTTAACCAACTTTGAATATTTGTTGAATTATAAGTAAAACTGCAAGTGTTTACAGAAATATAGGTACAAGTAATCATGGCATAAAAATTTAAGTAAGCCGAGTTATTCCTAAATTTCACTAAACTATTGTTCAATTGTATTTGAAATTAAATAATTTATAACTTAAAATTTTAAAAGCTCAAAGTGAAAAAAGTTTTGAGGCCTAAAACGTTATACAAAACTGAAGCTTTTTCAAACTGAAAATTTGTTAATGATGAAACATTAACTGTGCAAATTCAATTTCCACTGATTTAAACTGGATGAGTGTTAAAAATCGAAGAATTGTAAAAAAAAGGTATAAGTCTTCCAAATGACATTAAAGTGGCAAAAGTTTTAAATTAGCATATTTTAATAATTCTGAATCAAATTAATCGAAATATTAAAACATTTTTTAATTATTAGTTATTATTAGTGTGTAGAATCTTAAATTATAGAAGCTCCTTTTTGTTTCATAAAAGATATCGCACCATGAAATTCCCATCGCCTGTTTTTTTTACCGTGATTTAATCCTTTATATCAAATAAAAATAAACGAAACCGAAAGTCTATGATTGATTAAGCCATAACTCAGATTAAAAAGCGAGACTTACCTTGCTTCTGTTCTATTAATTCAATTGAGACGAATCATCTGCATAATGAATCTACAAAATTACCTATAAAAACCCTCATAAGATGAATAAAAATGAATCAACTCACAAACGACAAAAAATGACGCATCACTATATGTCTATCGTAAGTTAAAAAAAAAATTCTACAGCTTGTCCCTCAATCCAAAAAAATACTAGTCTCGAAAAAAAAAACCCATTTAAACCCTAAAACGATCATCTCGAATCGAGAAAAAAGAGTTAAGCTCCTCAATCTTGATGGTTGGTATCACGGAAATTATGTTTCTTAAATAGTGATTTATTTTTCCTTTACTAGCTCTAAAAGCAACAAAGAATCGAAAAAAGGGGTGAACACTGCTCATTTTGTATCTTGTATCCATCCCATATTTAGCCACGTGCCTTCACCTAGGAAAAAATGTGTGGATACCGGTGATCCGTGATCTCTCGACGCGCAGGTTAATTTGGTGTAAGAAACGGGGTGAATGGTAAAAGACGGTGAGGAGCCACCTGATTTTTTTCGACAGTAGTTTGGCAGTAGATTAAACCCTTGAGGGAGCGGGTGCCTGCTGGCCGTATGCTTCCCATATGTTCGCCTCCCTCTATAGGACCCTATACGCGCGCGGGTGCCTTTTTACATTTTCTTTCTCGCTACCCCGAATCCATGAGTGATTCTCTCGGAAAAAAGGTAAGTTAACAGTGACATCGGGGCATAACCTAAATAACTCTGGATGTGCACGCACGTATCTATATGTATGAATATGCACCTGCGAAGACGAACCAATGATGCTTTCATAATACTTTTAGCATGCAAGGAGCTTCCGGCAAACAAGAAGGGGGCTAATTATATGCCCATTGCCCCCCACCCTTTAAATGATTGATGGGTTCCCTCACAAGCCTTCAATATTAGCCTACATTATCCTCTTTATGCATATATTCCCATACAGATATTAGGGTAGAATCCCCAATCTTGTTTATCCATTTTTCAATTTTCTACTCTCTAAATTTTAATCAATGAGATTTCACTGTTCATCAAGGAAAAGGACATATTTACCCAGAATTCTGGTTAATTAAACTCGACATTTTTGTGAGTGCAGAATTCTGATAGTTTTAATCAGAATGTCAGGGCATATTTAAACAGCAATTTTTTTCTAGTGCATTTCTAATTTTAGGGCTTCATAGTCACGGTTAGAAAACATTCTTATACTTTCGGCCAGGTGACCGTCTGACCATCCATGGAACGTTTTTCCAGAGTGGGGAAGTAAGGGGATATGAGGAGCGGGAAGTTAAGGGAGTGAGGAGATGGTTATTAGGAAGGAAACAATGGGGTGGGGGAGTAGGAGGAGGGATCTGAGGGTTGGGGATGGACAGGGTGCCTAGTGATCAGGCAATTTGAAAGTCCCGGATTCTTCCCTGTTACTGATAAAAAATTTAAAATTTATTTATTTTAAACAATTTAATTATCGACCACAAAATATCACAGTTTTAAAATATAGTTACATTTTGAACCAAATAATTAAATTTTGTATCTAAATTGTTGAATGTTCAATCTAAAAAAATGAATTTTCAACCAAATGGTCGGATTTTAAAACAAAAAAGAATTAACTTTGAACAAAAAGAGTTGCATTGTCGACAAAGTAAATGAATTTTCCAGACGACAGATACATTTTCACGAAAAATATGCATTTTTAATCCAAAAGGACGGATTTCCTGTACACTAGAAAAATTTTCAACAAAACAGTTAAATTTTTGACCAAAAAAGGTTTTTTTATCAAAATACTTGAATTTTTAAACAAATAATTAAATTTTCAACAAAACAGTTGGATTTTCAAACAATGATTTAATTTTATAACAAAATTGAACTTCAATGAATTAGATGAACTTGAAAGCAAAAGAAAAAAATTTTCAAAAAAATAGTTGTACCTGTAACGAAGTAATTGATTTTCCAACCTACGAAGATTAATTTTCAACAAAAAATGTGATAGATGATATTTCAACCAAAAAAGATGAAATTCAAAACCAAAAAGGCAAATTTTCAACCAAGAAGATTAATTTTCTACAAACATAGTTTTATACAAAATAAGTGGAGTTTTTAGCACCATTGGTACTAAATTAACAACATCTGTATCAACGTACCAAAGTACTAGTTTAGACCATTTATATTCAAAGATCAGAATGTCAATCTTGTTATATTTTTAACAAGTTATCTTTTATAAAAGGAATATAAAAAAATTCCCTGACTTTTAAAAGATTTTTTAAGAAAATCCCTTACCTAAGGTGACCCAGGTATAGAAATGGAAATTTTAACATAAAATACACATGTACAAAATTTATATCGGGAAGAACACAATTAGTTATTCACACGAGCCAAACTTATCTTTAATCACAGACTGAAGTGATAAATACTAATCGAAATTACATTGCTGATTACGATTGGGACACCACCTGCTCGGTGATTTATTGAGGTATTTTAATGATAATTATATAAGTTATGTTGAAAGCCATCGGCATTCTTTTAAAGATGACATTGCAAAAGTAGTGCAAATTTCAATCTTTTTATTAATTTAAATAAAATATAATCTAATAAACATTTTTCAATGTCTTTGTGATCATTTCAAATGTAAGTTTCTAAAAAATTGAACCATTTTTGCTTGCATGGTGCAACATGTTGGAAGTTGAAGCAAACATGTTGGACAAATTTTAATATTTTTTCTGTTAAAAGAAATATTTTTGTAAAATATATTAAATAAGTAATTTGAAAGTCTTTCATGGTACATAAACGATACGTAAACAATCAAATTTTCTTCTCTTAGATCCTCGATTAAACAATAAAAGGATGTTAAAGTAAAAAAAAGTGGTTTAAATAAATTCCACGTGGATTTCCCAGTTTTTTTTAATTTCCCGTTCCGCTAGACATCCTGAGGGGAAGTGAGGGAAGGGGAAATAGCGGTAGTAAGGAGAAGTGAAGTAGAAAAAGGAAAAGTAGGGGAAGGGTTTAGGCAAAAATAAATGTAAATATATCAATTCTCGGTTTAATGGCCAATCACAGTATTTATATTACATATAATACATTTTTTATTTTTCCGAAATGAAGGAAGAAATTGCTTCTTCTTCTTTAACAATTTTCATTTTCTGTTGATTTAAAATATTAATGTTCTTAATTTCGACCAATGAGAAAAGAAAACAATATTTGTCAATAATATTTTTCAGAAGTTATATTATTAACGTTATTAAAGTAAAAACAAATTAAATAATTAAAATGAAGTTCCATATAAATACAGAATAATTACATAGGTCCTAGGAGAACGAATAAAGGACCTCGAGGATCACACAGAACTTAAGAGGATCTTATTCAACTTCCTAAAATTTCCAGAGAATTTGGAGGTCTTGCAGAGGACATGGTGGGTTAGGTAGGGCTAAATCAGGTTCTATTTGGAATTATGCAGAGCTTAAATAGGGCTAAAATTTCGACTCGGGAAAGATCAGTTTTCCATAATTTTGGGTTATTATTAAAGTCTAATTTTTATATTCCATTAAATGTAATTATTATAATAAAACCATAAAAATTGACTATTAAGAACTATAATTTTAAATTTAGGTTGAATCCATAGTTATATTGATGGATATATAATTAATTGTTGCATAAATTTTACCCTACTGCTCTCAATTCAGTTTTCTTTATATTTGTTGCGTCCTTGACTCGTCTTGCCTTTCCTTATTCTTTATTTCGCCGCATCCCACTTTATGCACTCAAATACTTTTAGGCGGATATGCTTTACTAAAGAAAGGATCCTTACATTTTAAGTCGGACTCCCGCGAATAAAAAACCGGAAATCAGTCCGATGACTCTTTCGAAATTTATCGTGGGAACTCCTCCAGAGTGAACCCGGAGAAAGATTTTCAGAAACAAGTTTTGCACAATATCATTTTTCGCCTTTAAAAAAAACATTCTTTACACAAAATTAAACATTTTAATTTACCGTTAGATGCAAATATGCATAACAACGAAAATAGAGATTCAAAAAGAAAAATAGTCAACTAAATCAGCTCTCACTCTTTTCCTTATGGCTTTTTTTAGTACATGGATTTTTTCAAATCCTTATCTCGAATAATCATATATTTGGGACCTTTTTTAGATTGTCGGCGCAATTCTCAAACGATTTAAATGAAACTTGGCCAGTGACTGGAAAACCGTTTAAAAGTGAGTTTAAGCGTGGTTTTGTGTTAATGTCTTAGAAACGGTGAGAATAAAACAAAACAAAAAACATTTTAAAAAAACATTTTTCAATCTGTGCTCACTGTTCACTTCTATACATTCTAGTCTATACAATCGATTAACAGATTTCTCATACATACAATCAAAGAAATGTTCATTTGAATCAAACAATTTTTTTATATGGTATATGAGGCGAAATAAACATATTTCTGAGTGAAATCATTGCATTAATTTTAGATATATAAAAAATGAGAGGTGACATCAATGGTCAAAATTTTAAAACAATTAAAGATATCGAAAATTTTTGCAATATGTGAATTGATCTAAGTTTTAGGTAATAAGCATAAGTTAAGTTCGGTGAACCTATAGCAGCCCCTTCTATTCTGAATTGAAATTGAACAGTTAAGATAAACATGATGTAAAATGTATAATATCAATGGAATAAAGTCAATTTAATCTATTCAATTAACTTTTAATAAAAATGGTTTAAAAATATATATTTACTTTTTCATTATAAAAAAATGGAATTTTGGAAAAATATTCATAATAACATACACACAAAGAAATTTTTTTTCTATAGTTTTACAATATATACATTTTTTACGTAACTTTTAAAAAGCTACTTCAAACATTATACATCTTGGCGCGATTCAATGCATAAGCAGAAAGATTTTAGAAGATTGCTGGGTATGGAAAATTAATTAATATAATATATTTTATAATATAGTAATTTTCTGTGGGTGCAGTCCCGAATAGTACCTACCTTCGATTGATTGTAAATAATAAAAAAATGCGAAAAAGCTTCAAATTAAAATGGTAGATCTTTTAAAAACATATATTTGATGTGAAATACATTTTTACTCTGCGAGTAATATTTTTCCAGAAAAACGACGATAAAAATGAAAAATCACAGAAATACAGCACAGAAGAAACTGGGGGTTCACTAAAGTTGCAGCTCAAATAACAGTTGGTATCATTTAGAACTTGAGCGCCAATCGATACATATAGAGAGCCAAAAGGGTTCGTTTAGAGCGCTCTTAAAAATAACATAAAGGCGCATTTCACAAGCCAAAAGCTTGCAAAGTAGGGCTGGTAATTCAAAATATTAAAGAGGAAAAAAGCAGTTTCTTTATGATAAGATGTATGAAATATGAGATCATGAGTTTCATAATTTTTGTAAATTGCTGTATCGATATTGTGTGCATCTTTCCGATAGTATAAAATAAATCGATACTCGTCTGAAAAATGTACGCGTCCTAAAAAAAAATTCTTTGGAATTACCAAAAAAATTCTCAGTATTAGGACGAAACCGCTAAATTCTCAATAAAACGAGCCCAGGATGATGTCATTCGGTAAATTTGTCAAAAAGCTATGCAAAAACAGTGTAATTAATTGATAAGTTTGTTTAAATTTCTAAAATATTTGGTTAAAATGTAAACACTTGGAAAAAGCAAAGGTTTGTCACAATATTTTTTGTAAATTTTATATTTTTCAACTTAACTTTATAATCGGTAGGGAACCTAAAATAAAAAATTTCAGAATTCGAAATCGTCACTATCGGAAAAAGTAATATATAGGAATCCTAGAAAAGTATAATTAATTTCGAATCTTTCAATATGTAGTTGTATCAGTGGTGTAGTCCTAAAAATGGAGGTAATGATGAAAAATGCTACGAATTTTTTAGGTTTCAGTGGCGGAAGAAATATTTTAATAGCCAACGCTTTACATATGGTAACGCTTCAAACTCGCTGAGCGGGGCGCCATTTAAACTAATGAACAGAAAATATGAACAATGTTTTACAAAAAGGGCACTGCGCTTCGGTGTTATAATGTTGTTCATGGAACTAAATTGACGTTCGCACTCACCCTGGCGGACGGAATTAACGGAAAAGATGCGCTAAAGCGTACCCTTATAGTTTTCACATAGTATCCTTCCAACTCATGCAAAAAATGAAAAAAAGCAAGATGGACATTTAACTTGTTGCAATTCGGATTCTACGTTGCATTTTTCACTATAATGTCACGGAGTAATTACAATAGTTTTTTTGCAGCGTTAAACATTTCAAAAACATCATAACTTCTGCTAACGGGGACTTCAAGCGTATCCTTAAGATGTATCTACATGGAGACAGATTGGCGCGAGGGTTTTAAATCTTGACATCAATGACGTGAGGTTATAAAAGTTAACAAATACGACATTTTGCTTTTACACTTTACGCCCGACAGATCGGCGCGGAATTTAAATCTTAAAAACGCTAATATAACTTTTAATTTAATAAATATACACAATCCACTGTTGCCCTTGTAAAAATTATCATTAGCTCGTGTAACCAGAAATGATAAGACCAGGCTACGTTCACATTTTACGTAACATTATTTTCGGCCCCTTCCGCTCACCACGGTTACGTAACATTTTTTATAGTATGTTTAAAACGAGGGGCATTTCACTCTAAGAATTGATGCTAATTTAAATAAGTTAGTTGGTGATGCCCAGTGATACCTAGTTTAT
>JAAAKG020111680.1:0-15434 GCA_010014905.2 Druon quercuslanigerum
AATAGTATTAACAGAGCCTACATGTAGTTTATGTGGACTGTATATGCAGTAGACTGAATGCTCAATTGTAGTCTAGTGCATATACTTCAGTACAGTACCTTAATTAGATCAGTAATTACATCGTAGTGTTTAATCATAATAAAACGGCCAGTATACGCAATAGAAAATTTGTTTCGTAAAAATGGTACGACTTCGTTCTCGGTGAAAATAAAAATTTTAAATGGGTTCGTATATCGATGCTCCTTTGGCTTTTGCTTGCACGTTGCATATTCACCAATGTCTTTGTACAAAGTCTCCTAAATGAGAAAAAAATTAGGTATCCTTTCAAAAACTCGTTTTGTCGTCATATCCGTTATATCGATAGATTGGGTGCAACAAGGTTGCATCTAAAAGCTGCTTTCACAAATGAAAATTTACTTTGTGAATTATAGAAACATGTCTGGCTTATAGTCCAAGTAGTACTTGAAATTTTTTGGTTACAAGTTACAAAAGCATGAAAATTTTGTATGAAGGGTCCTTTTGACACTAGAAAATTTGGAATGGGGTGCCGTACCTTTCTTCGTTTTTTTAAGAAAGTGATGTACAGGTTTATTTGAAATACTTTTTTAAAAATAATATTTAGATATTTAACTTTTATTTTGTGCTTTAAAACTCTTTCAAAATTCAGTTCAGTTAAAAATCGACCAAAATAGCAGCGATTTTGCTGAAAAAAATTATAATTTTTTCAAAAAATATGCATGATAAGAAAAAAATGTACAGATGATTTGAAAATATTAATAACAATAGATACAAACTTGTTATTCTTTTATCACTTTATCACTACAAAATTTTCAAAAATGATACTTTTTCGAGAATACAAATTTTTTTAAATTATTAATAATATCTCTTTATATAAAAGAATTATTTTCGAAAATTTTGTAGACAAAAGGTGACAAAAGAATAAAGTCTGTTTTTAAAATGATGAAAAATATCAAAAAATGCAAGATTTAATTTTTGTAGAAAAGTTGGATTGGAAAAACGTTTGCCCCTAAATTTTTTTCATATCAATTTAAAAAATATTTTTTAATCAATAACAGTTTTGTATTCTTGATATCACCGCCACGTTTTTGTTAATTTTGTCCATTTTGAACTTTTGTTTCAATTTGTCAGCAAGTTTTGAAAGAGTGTTCAATTCAGGGTGGCCGCTGAACTCGGGAACTGATAAGTCATTTCTTGAGACCTTTAAAAACCCGAAAATGACAGTAAATTTATTTCTTAAGTCTGAATTTAAAAAATTTTTCAGAAAAAAATCTATTAAATTACTATAATAAATAATTAATTAAAATATCACAAATTTGATATAATTTTGATGTCAGCTTCCCCATGTAAAATTAAATTATTGTTAACTTTCTAAATTATGAATTCAGTTTATAATGGGTAATTCTAAAATCTTTTAATTCAAAAGTTTCCTATTTTATTATTTTATTTTTAAGTGCACGTTTTCAATTTGAAGGATTAAATTTTTTTGTAGATGCAAACAATTATAAATTAAAAGCGTTGAAAATAAAATTCTTGGATGAAAATCGTTGCCAGTTGGTCAACTCTGAATGTAAATTAATTGATGATTTATAAAATTTAATTCTACCTGGAGTATTAAAAATGCAATAATAATGGATTGAATTAGAATTTAACGTTAAGCATTAGTAGATAAACAAATATAAATGCCTGATTTTTTATTTCTGAATTTTTAACTAAAAAAGAAAAGAACCTGGCCATTTAAAATAAGTAATTAGAAAATCTAAGAAAAAATTCAAACAACTCTAAAAGTTGATCAAAAGCTTTTTACAAGTTTAAAAATAATACAAGATTTAAAAATTTTTTAGTAAATTTAAAATTTATAAATAATAATTTTAAGAGAATTCTTATAGAGGATTAAAAAAAATTCGATGTATAACAATTTAATATAATTATCCCTTTGTAATGACCTACAATTAAAATAAATGAAGTTTTAGCTTAAAACTGCTTTAAAAATATGTAATTTTGAAAATTTAATAAATTTGTATTGAATAATTGTATTAATTAATATTATCGCGAATTTATATTATTTACCCATACAGTTTATAAAAGTTCACACCTTTTAATTTTGTAAATCAACGGTATATAATTTAAAATTGTTCAATTAAAAAGTGTTAAAGTTCTCATTTTATGCGTTTAAATTATTGAGTGTTTAAATACAACTTTTTTTGAATAAAAAAATTTTTAAGCTTCCATTTTGAAATTTAAAAATTCAAAAGAAATTCACTTTAATTGTTAAAATTTGCATTGCAGTATATATGACTGTAAATGAAATTTTTTTAGCCTTAAGAATTTGATTTTTTAAATTTCAATTATCGTGAACAATTTTTGCGAACTGAAACAATCCGGGAAAATATGTTGCATTTTTTTCTTCGATTAACGCGGCCATCCTGGAATTCTACAACAAAATGAAAAGAGAAGAATATCATAATTATTAAAGCATTAATTATTAATTATTAAAATGTTTTTGTTTTCAATTAGGCACCCCATTCTAAAATTGTCAATATCTTCAGTGTGCCGCTTGGACTACTACAATACAAGCAAATCCAAAGTCCAATCAGTTTTTTAAAATTGAAATTGACTTCACGCATCATAGGTAATGCACTTATAATTAATTAAGAACGATCTCGACTCGCAAGACAATTTATTTTACGCAAATTTGACAGACTTTCGATATAAATATACCTTTGAAGTCGTCGAGTATTCAGGTTTTTGAAAGCACGGGTTGGATTTTAATTTTGAAGCTAAGACTCATATTATTAACGAAATCCCAGAAGCACTTCTAGGACGCAGGCTGCTAAATTTACATAAACATTCATGCGATTCTGAATTTTGTAGTTCGTAAAAGTGAACTCAATTATAGAAATTAATTAAACCGGAGAATTCGAGTTTTTCGATTTGCTTTCATAGTGGTACTGTAGAGCTTTCTTAATTTTACAACTTTACAAATGATAATAAAAGTTTCTGATCTCAGATTGACTGGCAAGGAACACCATATACAGACTTTCTAAACAGGATTGACCACACTCTTCCAATTTGGTGTTAATTATTTACAACAATAATCGATCGATCTTTAATCGATGTTCTTAATGAGAGACGTAAAGGTCGTGATTATTCTATTCCTTAAAAATTTTTTATTAGCTACGTAATTGAATGCCGATCATGTGCATTTTTTAAATCACATGCCTTTTTGACTTCAATAACATTATTTATATTTATTTAGCTGACTATAGAACATTTACGAAACTTTTACAAGTTTTAATTGATTCTCTTGCTAATAAGGTCCCTTGATGAAATAAAAATGGTATGGAAGTGTGTTTTAACTATAATTACAAGATTTCCGACCTCTCTTGAGAAAAAAATGAAGGCTCAAAGTTTCGAGAGCTTTCAAGCAATAATTGCGTTATAGTTCTTAGTTTTCTTTTTAAAGTGGTCGGCTGTGATTAATTTTTTAATTACATTTCTTCAAGTTGACGATACCCTTGCTTCGATCACGCATCCACACAACAAAACGTTTTTCTGGGTCTGGAGGTCAGACTATGTTAACTATTTGTTTTTGGGGTCGCTGAATCCAAATCCAAGGTCTAAAAAACCCTAGCACGTCAGGGTTCTGACATAACCTCAACGAAACCTCATACCAGTTTTTTTGAGTCCGGGGGTCAGACCATGTTTATTATATGTTTGTTGGCCCGCTGAATCCACATCCGTGGTCTAAAAACCCCCAGCACGTCAGGGTTTTGACAAAACCTCAAAAACATCATTAATTTTTTTTAGTCCGATGGTCAGACCACTTTTATTATATTTTTTGGGGTCGCTGAATCTGAATCCGAGGTCCACAAAACCCCAGCACGTCAGGGTTCTGAAATAAGCTCAACAAAACTTCATACAATTTTTTTTTGAGTCCGGGGGTCATACCATGTTTATAATATGTTTGTTGCCCCGCTGAATCTGATCCCGTAGTGCAGAAACCCCCAGCACGTCAGGGTTCTCAAAAAACCTAATTAATTTTGTTTTTTTAATCCGGTGGTCAGACCATGTTTAATATATTTTTTGGGGTCGCTGAATCCGAATCCTGTGTCCAAAAAGTCCCAGCATGTCAGGGTTTCGACATAACCTTCAAAATATCTAGTAATCTAACATATTTAACGCAAAAATCATTTTAACACATAAAACGCAATTACTACACAAATAAAAGGATAGAGGAACGTCGTAGGCATTAGCGCTAACGGCGAAGAGGCAGCACGATCGGATTTCGTACATAAATTACTATTTAAATTAATAGAATGGAAATAAAAACCCTGACGTGCTGGAATTTTTTAGACTACGGATTATGATTCAGTGACCCCAAAATCGTATAGTAAATATCGTCTGACATCCAGGCTGGAAACAAAGACGTTATGAGGTTTTTTGAGTTTATTTTAGAACCCTGACGTTCTGGGGATTATTAGACCTTGAATTCGGACTCAGCGACTCGAAACACATATAATAAACATAGTCTGACCACCGGACTCGAAAAAAATAATTTATGATGTATTTTAAGGCTATGTCAGAACCCTAACGTTCTGGGGGTTTTTGGACCTCGGATTCGATTCAGCGACCCCAAAATCGTATAGTGAATATCGTCTGACCCCCAGGCTCGAAACAAAGACGTTATGAGGTTTTTTGAGTTTATTTTAGAACCCTGACGTGACGAGGGTTTTTGGACCTTGAATTCGGACTCAGTGACCACAAAAACATATAATAAACACAGTCTGACCACCGGACTCGAAAAAAATAATTTATGATGTTTTTTAAGGCGTTGTCAGAACCCTGACGTGCTGGGGGTTTTTGGACCTCGGATTCGATTCAGCGACCCCAAAAACATATAGTAAGCATGGTCTGTCTTCCAGACTCAGAAAAAGATTTTTTTTTGTGTGGCTGTGTTATGAACTCTTTAAATCTTGAATAGTCATAATTATGCACAAAAAGAACATGAAAAATTTATAATTAATTACTGGATGAAAATCGAATAATTATGCATTGTTCATTATAAAAGATTCCGATATTTTATTCATTTATCTTACTCAAAGAAAATTTCCTGTTATTCATATTTCATTCAGATTATATTATATACTCTTGCTAAATTAAAAGTGCAAAAAAATTAATTAAACTAGATTGTAATAGTATTATGAGAGGAAACGAGTAATTAAAAAAAATGTAATTGTCATCAATAAGCTGAATGTAAATTAAAATGACGAAGATAACAAAATCTGTTGACAAGCTAGAGAGTGAAATTTTTATTTTATAATTTCCTTTTAATATTTTGATACATTATCAAATATACTAAAATTTTCAGAACTTTCTTTAAAAGTGAGTTTCGTAAAAATTTTATTTCGTACGAATAACATGATAAAACTGTGAAAAGCGTAACATTTTTTATTGGAGATTCAATATAAAGTAACGAATTTAACGTTAAATATATTCGAGAGTAGCGGGAAGAAGTTCGTATTGTGATTGTAAAATGAAGAAGTAACTTTTTGATTGTCTAAGAATCCTTGAATGTCCTTCAGTTGAAGAAAGCTTGGAATTTTCTCTGATTACTCTTTCGATTATCTTTTATGTAGGTATCTCATTATTTTGAATTTATGATTGGGTAGCAAAAGTTCGTCGTTTACATAAGATTATGTAAAATAGCTGTATCAAAGTCATCTCGGGAAAGAGGAGAATATTTTAAATGTAGATAATATGCACTTTGTATAATAACAGGGAATTATCGTTACACTCTGGAAAACTTTTCCACAGTAAGCATTTTTTAATCTTCGAGAATATCTAATTATAAATAATTTGTTATAATTGATAATAATTCAGGCTTATGATTTATTTGAAGTTATTTGGGACAAATGAAAATTCTTTTTATGTAAACCTCGTAAACATTTATCTATTTTAAATACATCGCATTTAGCAAATTAAAATATTATTTACAGTGAGTTAGATTACAGAAGAAAATTTTAATTTGTCCCAAGTTGATAAATTTGTAAATGACCATCAACTGGTTTAAGAATTGTCGTTTGCAAATTAGAATTCAATCACTAGTCTTTTCCGAAAAATTAATACATTTTCGTTGATCGTAATAATTTATTTTTGGTAATTTATTATTAATATATTATTTTGTAATTAAGAATTTAACAATTCGATTATTAAACTGTCCGAAGTTAAGAAACTATTTCCTAATTTTCTCATTTTTTGAGCATGGTGATTTAATTTATGCACATAATCGACATACATATCAGTGGCTTACTATTCGTACATGACATTAAATCTTTTCTATTATAGTACAAGGTCTGAGTCTTCGGAGCAAGTGCAGTGCAATTATATTCGATGTTACTTTTTTATATTGTCTGACAATATAAAACGGAGGCATTGCGGCGATTAATGACTAGACTACGCTTTCCTTGATGAAGTCTTGTGTTATTTATTATGTATAATACATGTATTGCCGTACCTAATTAGTGCCGCCTTAAGCTTTCGTGAAATAGGAAAGGACTTACGGATATGATAAATTATTCTTACAGGAGTAAAGTTCTAAAAGGAGAATATTTTCGAGAAGATGGAAAGTTTTTCAGATTTTATAAAAATTTAATGGTTTTTAACTCAAAAGCAATCACGAATTTTTTTATTATTTTTCTAAAAATATAGTGCATTTATTTTATAATGGTATCTAAGATTTTGCTTGATTTGAAATGAAAATTGGGGAACATTGTTGTTCGAAATTACTGCAATTACTGCACAAACTTAGTCAAATTTAATTTAATTTGTGCTTCCACAATTAAATTAAAAATGCTAGAATTCAGTAATAAATGTTAGAATTTTTTAGAAACTATTGTAGAAATCAATTTGAATTGATAGTATCGATAATGAATTGCTAAAATTTATTCAAAGCTGTTGGAATTAATTTTGAATGGCTTAATATTTACTATGAATCGCTATTAATTCATTGGAGACTGATTAAAAATCAATTTTAATTGATAATGCCGAGATTAAATTGCTGAAAAATTATTTATATTGCCATGATTGTTCCAGGATTAATTTATAATTTCTTACAATTCGATCAGTGTTTCTGGGATTCAAGCGAAATTAATAAGAAATCAATTTTAAATGACAATATTGATATTGTATTGCGAAAATTTAATCGGAATTTAAGAAAATTCACTCAGAATTTACTAAATGTAATTCAAATAGAAATGACAAAATTCAATTAAAATTAGAAATCAATTTTAAATAACTAGAATAAAAACTAAATTCCTACAATATATTCCGAATTTATAGAATCAATTGCAAATAAATAAAGTCAATTGTATTTTGTAGACTTGATACACATTCTGGAATTCAATTTATATTGTTAGAATTCATTGGGAATTACTCGCATTCATTTGAAAAAAAAGTAGGAATTAAATTACAATTTCTAGAATTCACTCACGATTACTGGAAATAAACTAAAAAATATTATAAATTTATTTAAGTTTATAAAATCGATAATAAAATTGCTGTAATCGATACCATATTTCTGGAATTTAAATTGCTTTCAGTTAAAAACTATTAGCAATCGATTCTAATTGATAGAATCGATATTAAATGACTGAATTTAAATTTTAATTGCTAGAATTCGCTAATAATTACTCAAATTCAATTGTGAATTTATTGAAATTTATTCTCGTGAACAGAATTAAACGTTCCTTGATTTAGTTTTGTCGAAAATTTTAGAACTCTACTCAGTGTGGTACTCTTATTTGTACATTCTCGATTAAATTACTTTTTTTGGATAAATTTTCAATTTTACCTAATAAATCCGTTGAATAATTAATCTCGAATGATGGAAATGGGAACCGGAAGAGGGATTTAAGGCGGCATTGATGAGTTATTAGTCTCACGTCGAGGAAAACGGAAGAGATGAGGCGGATTTATAGAGTGAAGCAGATCTCCGAAGACTCAAACGATTGATCTGGTTCAAATGGTTTTCGATCAGGAATATAACGAAGATAAAATGATTACTGAGGTAACAGCAGATTGGGACTGACACCAACCACAGCATTGCAACACTTTTCGTTTCCCTGAATCCGGTTTAATTTCAGAGAAAAGGCATTTTCTTTTTACTCATATCTGTGTCGTTATATCCGGAGTCGGATACGTTCGAGTGAGCCGGCTGTGCGCGAATGCAAAATCAATATTTCATTTCTATCCTCAGAAAATTGCTGCCTCCAGGTAACAATGATTATTGTTTAACCATACTTTAGTGCCAATGGTATGCCTGCTATATTATAATATCGAAAGTAATTTTCAAGGTACATATTTCGTCTTTTGTATAGGCAGCATCTTTTTTATGTACTCATAAGGGGAACCTAAACCCTTTAGAATTTTTTTTAGTTTCATACTCCTCTCACTAATAAGTCACTGCCAAACTTGCAGATGAAATATTTTTGTTTCATTTAAATAAATTTCATAGTTGTTAAAAAAAATTGAAAAACATGCCAGCAGCAGGAATCGAGCCCGGTCTTTATGCTTACGAACTCAGAGCACACCTGACCTGTGAATTGAAAAAAATTGTTTTTCTCGAGAATGGCTGAGAATCGCATCTTTTTACTTTAGCATTTAAAAATTTTGCTGATTGACTTTTAATGAAAGAGGTATAAATTTTTTTTAAAACTGAATAAGGTAGGTTCTCCTTGTACAATAATACGAGTGTGATACTTTTTCCCCTTTTAGATATAAATATTTATAAACTTCTTTATAATTCAGGTTAATGATTTTCTTTTATATAACTTAAGTTTTTAATATTTTTATACATAATATTTACAGATTTTCTAGATAGAAAAATAAAAATAGAATTTTTACTTTCTTAGGTTTTACGAGAAGTCTGAAATAGGGTCTGAGTGTCAAAAGAGTGAGGCTGAGGGATTATAAAGAATAGGGCTTACAATGAGACCATTTGGATTTGGCAACGAACCGTAAAATTTATACATGAATCCATAATTCAAAGTTGAACCTACGCTATGGAAAAGAATGTTTTGTTTAATAAATCAGGAGGATTTCTGGTTCAGTTTTATTTTATGTGCCTTTTCATGTAGTTGATATTCTAACCTGAATTTCATTTGCATGATTAAATTCAGCGGTGCGGTTTTAAATTGAGAAAGGTCAAGTCGTGAACAGTCTTGAGCTTGAATTATATGAATGAACTGATATTTTTTTTAAACATGGCAGTTTCTTCAATCAATTAAACTTAAAAATTATCTTTTGCTTCTTATTTAATAAAATTTCTTCGTTCTCAAAACTCATTTTTTAATAGAATTTTTATATACTTCTCACATTACTTTGTTTTTGGAAATTATACATTTTTTACAAAATTATAATGATACCTAGATTCTATATTTAAATAGACGATATGATTTTTAAATACTTATTCTGAAAAATCACAAGTTAGAATTGCAAAAACTAGTATAATATTTTTAATAATTGATTAATAATTATGCTTTAATTATGCTTTAATTTCGAATTGGCTCGCCAATTAAAAGATCCAATTAGAACAAATTCACAATGAAAACACGAAACGATTTCCGCGTTTTGATTGCAATATTATATATTTTTATTAAAAGAGGAAAAATTACACTTTTTAAATTACTTTTCATCATCACAGAGATAAAAACGCCAAATCTCATCTCGATAAGTATCCCTTGTTCACCAAGTAATTATACAATTAACAATATTTACACAATCTGGGTGGCGTATAATCACTCGGAATAGACACTTATATGATCGTAAATTTTTTTGGTGAAAAGTGTGCAGTCCGATTGCTTTTGACCTCGATGTGAAAAAAGATCGTAGTTGCGAAATACCTACCTATCACATAAAAGAAATGATGATAATTATGGACATTTGAATGAAACGTTTATCGCACTAAAAAGGCGCTGATTAATATGAGTATTAGCACCAAACTTTCTGTCGTCCTCTTCACACCTGATGTTTTCCGGCGAAGAATCGCTGCCATTTTATCACCTGAAATGTTAAACAGTAATTTCGTTAAAGAAGGTGGAAAGTGTAGAATGATTATCATTAAATTAGTGTAATTACCGAGAAAATTTTATTTCTGAACACTTAAACAAATTATTTCTATGTGAGGTATTTTGTTTATGAATATATTTAATGCGTTGCCGTGTTCACATAATAAGGTTCTATCTCAGAGCTTGCAAACAGAAAAGTTTTATCTCAGAGAGAGCAAGATGAAACTTCTTCTTTTCCCCCTGTCTTTAAAATTTGTTCCCGTTTTCCTCTTTTTCTCGTTTTTCCCTCTTTTTCTCGTTTTTGGCTTAAATGCGAAGTTTAATTTCGTTTGTTCGAATTTTTAACACAAATTTGGACTCCAGCTTGATTTCCCTACACTATTACTTTTCTTTTTAATCAAAATTACTTCTTTTTGAGGGGAGGAAAATGTAGTAAAAGTGAAGTCAAATTTTTGAAATTCGACTTATTTGAGTAAATCGAATGTTGAAGATTCGACTTGACTTTTGGCTCAATTTGTTTCCCTCAAAAAGGAGTTAATTGGTTTAAAAAAAAATAATAAACTGAGCATATCAGAATAAATCAGAAAAAAGTCAGGGATTTTTTTTGGTCAGGAAAAGTTATGAAGGTCAGGAATTTTAAAATTTTGTTTGAAAAGTGAAGGAGCTTTCGTAAGCTTCTGTAAGAAGCAATTCAAGTAACTCTCAAAAATAATAAATAAAAAATTTATAAATTAAAATTCTGACATTGTTTCATTTCATTTATAAGAGCTTCTATATTAAACGTTTTACAAGATATTAATAAAATTCCTCTGTTTTTGTTGGATTAAAATTGTAAAAAAAAAATTTTTTTTCCTGAAAATTAATTTTTTTTACGGCAAATATAAGCAAGGCAGCCTACCAGTCTTTTTATGGCCGAGTGTGAGCTCTTGCGAACACGTGCTCGGCCGTAAAAAGACGTCGATGTATACAAAATAACAATTTTTTTTTTAATACTGCAATTCTGATTCTGATTATTATTATTATAATTATGAGAAATTGAATACAGTGATTGCTTTTTTAGTATAAAAGGGTTAAATTTAGAACGAATTTATGGAGAAAGTGACAGAAAAATTCGGTCGATGTTTTAGGACGAGCTTCGCGGTTATATTGACGCTTACGCTTCAATAGACATGCTGAGGTCGATATTTTAGCCATGAAAGACTTAAAATATATGAGCATTTGTAATATTGCGCATCATCACTTCAGCAAAAAGTGCTCAAAAGTATAGCGTCGTTTATGTATTCGTCGCATACTTATGCGCGTGTCTTTTGCCAACATTTCCCATTTTATTCCATTTATTTTTGCGTCAATTTAAATCTTTTCCTTTGTTCACTCAACCAAGCTAAGGCATAAACAGAATAAAAGTGTTGTTTTATTTTCGAAGGGAAAGAACCTCGAGTTGACAATCAATCGAAAGTGCAAAGTGTGCTTCAACTGTTTTACACTGTTTGGTATAGTACCACTTAAGCGTATCGGGTTGCAAATTTTTATAGTAAATTCAATATTGAGAGATAAATAAAATTAGTTCAATTTAAATAAAGGTATTTTATGTTAAATCTAGGTGTATTATGAACAGAACTCAAAAAAATATCTTTAATGCGTTCAAGATAATTCAACTAAATTCAGTGACAATTTAATCTACCTGAAAAGAATTAAACTGAATTTGATGTGAACTCAGCGGAATTCGAATTACTTTTAATAAATATGATAGGATTTCAAGATATTTTAAATGTTTCTCATTAAAGTGACTTTATTTTTTTATCAGGAAAAATAATGCAAAAATATTCCGTTAAATCTACAAAGAGAGTAGTTTATTGTTTGACTAACTAATTTAAGAATATCATAAATTACCCTGAGAAAAAGAATATTATTCCTTGAATCCGTTTTCTCTCAAGTTACTTTAAAATGATTATTTTTGAATACATATATGTAATTGGGTCGATAAAACAATAGTCTAACAATTCATATTTTATTTCTACTGGAAATTAATTAACTCAATGACGAACGTGATTATTTTCGTTATTGTTTCTCAATAAATGCGTGACATGATATCATTACAGTTTAAATTTTGTTTCAAGGCAAGTACCGTTATCCTTACTTAAAATAGTAAATTTTCATATAACGTTGCCCAAACAGTTTTTTTTTAAATCATTTGAATATATTTTTCTAAACGTTTGTATTGAATACGAATCAAAGAATAAGTTTTTAAATACAAGCTTTTAAAGCCTAGACTTAAAAGTTATCTTACTGGATAGACCTCATAATTTATTTTCAGAATTCGAGAAGAATTTTGTAGCCTTAATTTCATATTTATGAAAATATAAAATTAAGAAAATTCATGTGTTTGCAAAATTCGAAAATTCAAATTCTTATTGGGCACCCTCCAGCTGGCAGGTGTCCATTAATTTATTATATTTTTGAATAAAAATAACAATCAGAAAAAAGTAACGGTAACTTTCCTTTCAATAAATTAATCCATAGCTTAACCACTATTAAATTCTGGTGTATTTCTAAATTTTCTTATATTATTTTGAAATCTTCTAGGTATTTGAAAAAAATTTACGGAATTTTTAACGTCTTTAAAAAGTTTAAAGGAATTTCGAAAAATGTCAACGGATTATAAATATTTCTGAGTATTTAAAAAGATTAAAAATTTTTTTGAGTAGATTTAAATAATTTAAGGGATTTTAAAGAATTTTTAAGATTTACGGTCTTTCAATACATTTTCCAGAATTTCAGGAGATATGATTAGATTTCATAAAATTTCATGGGATTTTATAATACTCTAATGTATTTCTACGAATTTATTTACAAAAAGTGAGTGTTTCTATATGGTTTTAAAGATTTAAACGGATTTTCAAATATTTTTTTTTTGCTATTCATTTAAATTCGTTTAGAATTTTCCTTGAATTGTTTGGAATTCTTTTAATTTTTTAGTTATTGTTCAATTCAAGCCTGTATTTTTCTAAATTTATTTCAAACTTTCTAAATTCAATGACTTTTTCATATTTTCAGTTGTTTTCAATTCACTTGAATTTGTTAAATATACCTCGAATTTCTATTAATTCTATCGAATTAATCTCATTTTCCTTAAATTTCTTAAAATTTACTTCAATTGTACTGAAATCAATCACATCTTTTTGAATGACAATTTTTTGTTTATTTCATTTAAATCCTTTTGGATTTAACTTGAATTTTTTTGTTAGTCACTGTTTGGGCCAGAAATAAATTAATTTTTCGATTTAAATATGTGACTTTTTTATTTATTTTAAATAAATTAGGTTGTGGCAGCCCTGAGAATAATATATTAAAAATTTATAAATTTAAGTGATTTTTTTTCATGTATAAAAGATGGTTTATTAAAAATTATTAAAAGATTAGGATTTTGGTTTTAAATATTAATGCTCTGAAAAAACAAAAAAAAGTCAGGAAATTTTGCGGCCACCCTAAATCTGTTTTCAACTAAGAAATTCTTGAAAATTAAAAAAAAAAGCAAAAGAATTTAACAACTAAATTTGAACAACCCATTACTTAATTTCTCCATTATAATTAAAAATAAATAATTATAATGAAATGAAAAAGAAGGTAATCTTCAAAGCCACTTCCTTCTTTTTTCTCGGCGTTTTATTTGTTTAAATTACAATAAAGAAAAACAAGGGCAAAGGGAGAAAGTAGATTTATAGGTTACCTTCTTTATCTTCGTCTTTTTAATTTAAAAAAAAATTTTGATTGGAGATATTTCAGAATGTGTTCTTCAAATTTATAAGTCGATTTTTTTAAAAGTTTCAAGCATTTCGTAGTTTTTCAATATTGGACGTTATAGAGGTTTCTAAATTTGGTTTCATTTTAATGATATTTTTTAAATTTTAATACGTTTTCAGTCTTCTCTCAAGCGGCTTAAAAGAAGTGGTACGAAAATAGTTTCTGTCACCGATACTACTAGAGTGGCTTAGTATCTCCTCCACTTTATTCTTATTGTTTAGTGAAAATTAAAAATTTATTTAGGCATAATTATAGTTTTGTGCATGATTTTTCAGTCATTATAGGGGTGGCTTTTGTGCTAGAGTTTAATAAGGTGTTTTAAGATAGATAAATTGTAATCACTAGCACTGAAAAGACCATGAATACCAGGTATCTGCCAAGAGTATCCGACCTTCTGAACGGAATTTGTAACTAGTTCTTCTATTATAAAAAAAACAGATGCACCCAACTCTCGCTTTGAGTCCCCCCGTTTTCGGCCTTCCTAGAATTGCAGGCCCTTGCAGTTTCGCAGGCAAGTAGGGCGAGAGCGGTTGCGACAGTCGTCTTGGAAGGGCCGCATTGCTCGATTACTCAGTCACGTACATTGCACAATAGAATAAATTCAAATTGGAAACGGTTCAGGTGGCCCTGGCTCTTTACTTTTCGATTCCCCTGAATTCAGTCTAAGGGTATTTGAAGGCAATCCCCCCACATAGGACTGAAAGCGAGAGTTTGGTGTATTTATCTTTTAGGGAAGATCTCTGGCAGTCTCCATACTAAATGACAAGGACCTGCGAATCTTCAGTCTACTAGTGTATGCAGTTGTTTAATCGTCTAGCCACATACGCGGTGCATTTCAGGATGACGGAATGCACCGAACAAAGAGTGTCCTTTAAATTTTGACAAAAACTTGTAAATTCATGTTCGGAAAATATAGTTATGATTCGAAAAGTGTATAGTGACGAGCCCATGATTGATACTTAAATTGAAAAGTGGTTTAGGTGATTTAAAAGTGGTTGTACTTCAATGGAAAGTGACCCTCAATCCGGCCGGTCCGTAATGGCCAAAACACTTTAAAAATATGTGAAACGAGGAAGGTGTTGTGCACCATGAAAAAAAAGTTGAAATGAAAAAGTTCAGAGGTAAAGAAAGAATATTGCGGCCTGCTTTATGGAAAATTTTCGACGATTTCCTTCATCACGATAACGAACCTGCCCATTTACCGTAGCTTATTCAGAAATTTCTGGTGAAACACGGCCGTGCCCAACTTCGACAGCCCTCCCACAGTCCTGACCTGGATCCCTGTATTTTCGGGCTCTTTCCTAAAATAAGGTAATATCTAAAAGGAAAACGATTTTAAAACGTAACGGAAATAAAAAAGAATGCGACGAAGCAGCTGTTCTCTATTCCGAAAGGTAACTTTAAGGGAGTAATTCCAAAAGTTGGATGGTCGCTAGAAGAAGGTTAGGGCTTCGAAAGATGAGTGAATGTTCCATTATTACACCATTAAGCCGTTTCCCTTTCGGGGTAGGCGTGACTCACTCGGTAGGGAGGGGAGTAGTGTGAGGA
>JAAAKG020111691.1:0-15433 GCA_010014905.2 Druon quercuslanigerum
GGAATCGAACCCGCAAGCCGACAGAGTGGGTCCAAAGCCTGCGCTTTAGCCCCCACGACCATCGTCCCACTCTCAAATTCCTTTTAGTTTTTGAAATGGATTTTTAAAAATCGCGTTTGAGTATCTAGAGCAAAGGTCCGCGGTCTAAACCTGTTAACTGACATTTTTTTCGAAATTAATTTTCTTGTATTTTCTACAACAATTTTTATGTGCAGTTAATATCCCAAAAGCGAAACGGCAAAATTCCTTTTAGTTTTTTAATGGATTCGTGAAAATCGCGTTTTGGTATCTAGAGCATAGTTCCGCGGTCTAAACCTCTTAACTGACATTTTTTCGAAATTAATGTTTTTTTGTATTTTCTGCAACATTTTTTATATGCAGTTAATATCCCGCAATCTAAAAGGCAAAATTCCTTTTAGTTTTTTTAATGGATTTTTAAAAATTGCGTCTTTTGTATCTAGAGCATATGTCCGCTGTCTTCACCTGTTAACTGAGATTTTTTTCGAAATTGTTTTTTTTTTTGTATTTTCTGCAACATTTTTTATGTGCAGTTAATATCCTGCAAGGGAAACGGCAAACATTCTTTTAGTTTTTTTAAATGGATTTTTGAAAATCGTATTTTGGTATCTAGAGCATAAGTCCGCGGTCTAAACCTGCTAACTGACATTTTTTTCGAAATTAATTTTTTTGTATTTCGTGCAACATTTTCATATTCAGTTAATATCTCGCATGTTAAACGGCAAAATTCCTTTTAGTTTTTTTAAATGGATTTTTGAAAATCGCGTCTTTTGTATCTAGAGCATAAGTCCGCTGTCTTCACATGTTAACTGAGATTTTTTTCGAAATTGGTTCTTTTTGTATTTTCTGCGACATTTTTTATGTGCAGTTAATATTCCGCAAGCGAAACGGCAAAACTCCTTTTATTTATTTATTTTTTTTGATTTTTGAAAATTGCGTTTTGGTATCTAGAGCATAGGTTCGCGGTCTAAACCTGTTAACTGTCATTTTTTTTTAGATTAATTTTTTTGTATTTTCTTCAACATTTTTATGTGCAGTTAATATCCCGCAAGCGAAACGGCAAAGCTCTTTTTAGTTTTTTAAAAAGGATTTTTGAAAATCGCGTTTTGGTATCTAGAGCATAGCTCCGCGGTGTAAACCTGTTAACTGATATTTTTTTCGAAATTATTTTTTTTTTTGTATTTTCTGCAACATTTTTTATATTCAGTTAATATCCCGCGAGCTAAACGGAAAAATTCCTTTTAGTTTTTTAAAACGGATTTTTGAAAATCGCGTCTTTTGTATCTAGAGCATAAGTCCGCTGTCATCACCTGTTAACTGACATTTTTTCGAAATTAATTTTCTTGCATTTTCTACAACAATTTTATGTGCAGTTAATATCCCAAAAGCGAAACGGTAAAATTCTTTTTAGTTTTTTAAATAGATTTTTGAAAATTGCGTTTTGGTATCTAGAGCAATGGTCCAGAGTCAAAACCTGCTAACTTACATTTTTTTCGAAATTGATTTTTTTTGTATTTTCTGCAACATTTTTTATGTGCAGTTAATATTCCGCAAGCGAAACGGCAAAGCTCCTTTTAGTTTTTTAAAAAGGATTTTTAAAAATTGCGTTTTGGTATTTAGAGCATAGGTCTGCGGTCTAAACCTGTTAATTGACATTTTTTTCGAAATTATTTTTTTTTGTATTTTCTGCAACATTTTTTATATGCAGTTAATATCCCGCAAGCGAAACGGCAAAATTCCTTTTAGTTTTTTTAATGGATTTTTGAAAATCGCGTTGTGGTATCTAGAGAATAGGTTCGCGGTCTAAACCTGTTAACTGACATTTTTTTGCGAAATTATTTTTTTTGTATTTTCTGCAACATTTTTTATGTGCAGTTAATATCCCGCAAGCGAAATGGTAAAATTCCTTTTAGTTTTTTTAAGGGATTTTTGAAACTCGTGTTTTGGTATCTAGAGCATAGGTCCGCGGTCTAAACCTGTTAACTGACATTTTTTTCGAAATTAATTTTTTTGTATTTTCTGCAACATTTTTTATGTGCAGTTAATATTCCGCAAGCCAAAGGGCAAAATTCCTTTTAGTTTTTTTTTTATTTTTGAACATTGCGTTTTGGTATCTAGAGCATAGGTCCGCGGTCTAAACCTGTTAAATGACATTTTTTTCGAAATTAATTTTTTTAATATTTTCTGCAACATTTTTTATATGCATTTAATATCCCGCAAGCTAAACGGTAAAATTCCTTTTAGTTTTTTTAAATGGATTTTTGAAAATCGCGTTTTTGTATCTAGAGCACACGTACGCGGTCTTCACCTGTTAACTGAGATTTTTTTCGAAATTAATTTTTTTTGTATTTTCTGCGACATTTTTTATGTGCAGTTAATATCCCGCAAGCGAAACGGCAAAATTCCTTTAGTTTTTTTTGGATTTTTGAAAATTGAGTTTTGGTTTCTAGAGCATAAGTCCGCGGTCTAAACCTGTTAACTGACATTTTTTTCGAAATTAATTTTTTTTTGTATTTTCTACAACATTTTTTATGTGCAGTTAATATTCCGCAAGCCAAAGGGCAAAATTCCTTTTAGTTTTTTTTTTTTGATTTTTGAAAAATGCGTTTTGGTATCTAGAGCATTGGTCCATAGTCTAAACCTGCTAACTTACATTTTTTTCGAAATTAATTTTTTTTTATTTTCTGCAACATTTTTTATATGCAGTTAATATCCCGCAAGCTAAACGGCATAATTCCTTTTAGTTTTTTTAAGTGGATTTTTGAAAATCGCGTTTTTGCCCGGAAAAAACAATTTAAAAAATCAGCGGTAGAACACTGCAGATAACAGGTTTATACCATTGAACCCCTTGTAAATAACATATGAATAGCTTTCAATTGTCATATTACGTTAAATTTTGATTTAAATGTTATAAAACTAACGTGTGCTATTTTAAGAAATATTGGAAATTGCTAAAATAAGAATGATTTACCTTCGCCGTGAAAAATGTCGAAAATGTCAGTAAACAGGTTTAGACCGCAGACCCTTCAACTGTATTCTTGGTTTCTCTTGCCCCGATGGTCAAGCCCCAGATATTTTTTTAACTAAATATATTTTTAACTTGGATTAAGTCTAATTTTTATAGTTACTTGATGAAATGTTTTATCTACCTGAAGACCAAACGTAATATTCGTTCCAACGAATATTCAATTCTTTGGTTATAAAGTCTGTATAATTTTTCTTTTAAAAAGTATATTTTGAATTTTTCAGATAGCACTATTCCTCTAAAAAAAATAGATTATCATCTATAATATTATAATACATACTAATCTGTAATGATCTATAATCTCAAAACTTGCATCAAATAATAATTTGATCAGTCTTGTCCGGATCTACCCTACGCTGTTAAAAAATCGGAAACAAATTTAATATTCATGTGAATAAAGTCATTTGCATATACCGCAAATTAATTTTGATATACCATCGATGATGATATCAACGAAAAATATCAGGTCGATTAAAGAATTATTTCTTTTGGTATTATCATATATGGCACTGTTTCCTGCGTCACTTCTGAATCCGCTCTACCCTACTAATTGTAATCAAATGATTTTGTTTAGAAAATTCCAATAATTTCCGACACTGATCACTAAAATAAAATAACAAAACATTTTGTAAGATCTTAAAGTCTCTTTTAAATATTTGAAATCTAATGTTATTCACGAAACATCCATAACTTAAAATTGATAACAAATTGTTAATATTCCTAACATGAATCCAAGAGTATTAGAAGATTTTAATTCTTGCTAAAATTATAACGATTTTTCATTGAAAATACGAAATATCGACCGGACTCCAACTAGTGGCTGACCAGCCAATAACTAGCTGCTGAACAGAGGGTCTGGTATTGTGCCAGAAAATTTTTCCACCATATCTTGACGTCTTTTCATTCGTAAAAAATAGTGAACCGTAATTATTAAAGAGAAAAGAATGTCAGTGTCTTTATTCCTCATTTGAGACTGAAGATGACAAGAGAGAAGAGAGAAGAAAGGAAGGAAGTAGAGCGGAGGGTATTGCATTCATTTTATAGAATGTAGATTTTAATATAGGGTTGAAGGTTGGTTGCATTTTGCAACACACTCACCCTACCTCACTTTTCTGTAGTCAATATGTCAGCAAAGGTGATGCTTTTCTTTTATAACACACACGTAACACGTCCGCGCTCATGTTTCGGAGGCTCCACTAAAATGGCTCTGTGCGCATTTCAGTTTGGTTATAGTTCAGTGAGTAAGAGAACAGAATAAAATGATGCTTCAGTAGTAACGGCCTGTTCAACTGACGTGCCACTGGAGGCTCACCTTGCGAGCACGTGTGACGCTTCAGGATGAAGCTCCACACTTGCAAAGAAGCTCTTTCACATTTTTCCTTTCAAAACATTTCAAACATCGGGAAAAAATTTATCATTGAGAAAATTGTCATCTAAGAGTTAATAAATTAATATTTAAAAGAAAGTGAACATTTTTTTGCAATGCAAAAGAAGGAACTGTGATTATAAATTTCAGTGAATTCATATGTAACATCAGTACATTTTTGAATAATATTTGTAATTTCGAACTTCTGTGATACAATCCAAGTGCTTTTCTGAAAGTTGGTGAGAAAATGTGGGGCAAGTTTCTTCAAGCATGAGTGGATTTCAAGATGCTGACCTAGGGAAAAATATAGGTAGGATGCTTGAGATTTGTCCTGAATCGGAAATCTTGATAAATTACAATGAGGGTGAATACAATTTCTGAGGGTAGCAAGAGCAAATAATTTATTTTTTAGGTAGAAAGTGAGCCACTAATAATACAAAATTCAATTTATTAAGTATGGTTTCTTTTTTACTTCAAATCACTGAAAATTGAGTTCTAAAGATTATAAACAATGAAAAATGTAGAACGGACTGTCATAAATTAAAAATTTAATACTAATTAAAATGTTTAATAATTTTACAAGGACTTCTCTTAAAGTTTTGTCTTTGTTATTTAAAACGCTGAAGTATTATGTAATTCTCAATTCGAATTACCCAAAGACGTTGATGAATTCCAAACACTGTGAGTTCAAAATGAAAAAGAAAAAATGATCGTAAACATAAAATCTCAGACGAGCGGAATGTGGTCGCTGAATATAAAATAAACAAACAGTGCAAGGCAATGTTATTTCTATACTTTGGAACGAAAACCTGTTCTTTATGCAGCACAATTTTCCACGCAATTTTTTGTTAAAACTAATGAAAAAGGTAGAAGCTATTATCATGTAAAAAGAAAAGAGAATAAAAAACTATGAAAACTTCATTATCTGAAGGTCTATAGGGGAAAGGTTATTATGGATTTACTTGGAAGAATCTCAGCAATAGTTTAAGGCAAAATAAAAAATTTATATAATTTTATGAATAAAGATAATACATCATCTAAAAAATCGCGAAAACTTATTTTGAATCTTTTAAAATGCCCTAAAAGCGTTGAAATATTTCCTCTGAAATTCCTTGAAATTGATCATATCCCTTAAATCTATAAATATTGAAATCCTCTGAATCCCATAAAATCTCATTTAAAGAAGCTCCTTAAAATCCCGTAAAATCTTTACAACTGCCGCAAAGTCTTTGAAACTCACTGAAACCTATTAAAAACATTTTAATAGTGTTGAAAACTTCTATAATTTTTTAATCACTTTTAATTTCTTTTGGAATCCTATAAATACCGCAAATATTGTAAAAATCCTTAAAATTCCTTAAAATTTGTCAAACATTCAAATTTTACTTTCTTTAAAATTTGTATAAATCTTTGAACACTCCATACCCTATAAACCCCCATAAACTGCATACAAATCCCTTGTATTTTTAACTAATTTTGAAACAAAAAAGATTAAACTTCGACAAAAAAAATATTCTTTAATCAACAAAGATGAATTTTCAAACAAATATTTGAGTTTTCGACAAAAATTAATTGTTAACCATCCATATGAATTTGCAACCAAATAGTTAAACTTTAAAGCAAAAGAGACAAACTTTTAACAAAATAGTTAAACTTTTAACCAAATAGTTGAATTTTCAACCTAAGAAGATAAATTTTTAACCAAATGGTCGAATTTGTGATAATAAAAGATTGAATTTAAATCAAATAATTAAAAATTCCAACCTACAATAATGAATTTTATCAAAAGAGGTGGTTTTCGAAACCAAAAAATAAATTTTCAACCAAACAGATTAATTTTTTTCCAAAAAAGACGTATTTTCAAAAAAAAGATTAATGCTGAACGAGTAATGTAATAATTGATATTTCAACAAAAAAAAAGAAATTTTCAACTAAATAATTGAATTCCCAACAAAGAATGTAGTGGTTTATATTTTAACAAAAAAGATTAAATTTAAAACCAAAAAGATGAATTGTTAGCCTATACAAATAAAATCTAAAAAACAAAAAAATTTTAATAAAAAAGGTTAATTTTTTATTAATAAACATAATTTTTTAACAAACTAGTCAAATTTTTAAACAAAGAATGATTTTTTAACCAAACAGATGAATTTTCAACAACAAAACATTTTAACAAATAAAGTTCTTTTAATCAAAAAAGAAAAAAGAGTTCATACAATTTATTGAACTCTCAAGCCCAAAGAAAATTTTCTGTAAAAAAGTTGAATATTCATCCGTAAAACATGATTTTTCAATCAAAAAGTTCATTTTTAACCAAAAAACTTGAATTTTCAATCAAAAAAGATGAAAATTTAAACCAAGAAAATTATTTTTCTACCAAAGACGACAAATTTTTAACAAAGTAGCGAAATGTTTAAGCAAAGAGATAAACCATGAACTAAATAAAATAAATTGTTCATAAAGCAGTTCAACTTTTAACCAAGCAGTTGAATTTTTAATTTAAAAATATCAATTTTTGATTGGCCGTTATGCTCATTTGACGCTAGGGACAATAAAAATAAATCAAATTTTTAACAAAATGGTTTAGGACTCAACCAAAGAGATGAATTTTCCACTAAAATAATAATTTTCTAACTGGAATAATTACATTTTTAGTTTAAAAAAGTAATTTTTAACTAACTAAAAAATCAAATTATCATCCAAAAATATGAATTTTTAACGAAACCTGAAACTAAATAGTTTAATTTTTAACCAAAGATATTTTAAATTTCAATCAAAAAATTTTAATTCAAGGTAAAAAAAATTTTAAACAAAATATTTGACTTCCTTATCTACAAAGATTTTTCGGACAAGAAAGAAAAAAAAATCAACCCAACTGTTGAATTCTCAAACCAAAAATACAAAATTTTTAATCAAAATAGTAGAATTTTCAACGACGAATGTTATTTTTAGAATAAAAAAGTTCAATTCATTACAAAAAATGTAATAGTTGGTATTTAAATCAAGAATAATTTTAAGATAAATAAAAAACAATTGAATTAAAACAAAATAATTTGATCATCAACCAAAGCAGAATAATTTTTAACTAAACAGTTGAATTTTTAGCCAAAAGAGATGAATTAAAAAAATGTTGGAAAAAAGAATTTTTAACAAATCAAGATTTTGTAGTCGAGTTGAATTTTCAACATGAAACTATAAATTTTTAACAAAATGTGAATTATTTTTAATCAATTTTTTAATAAACAAGAAAAAAATAAACGAATTAGCATTCAAAAGGACGATTTTTAAACGAAAATAATTAATCGTCAACACAAAAAATTATTTTCTAACAGTGTTTTAACGTTCAACTAAATAGTAATTTGATTTCCAATGGAAGAGATCAAATTTCAATAAAAAAAAGTTTAATTTTTAACAAAGTAGCTGACTTTTTCATCAAGAAAGATTTTTCAGTCAATAACAAAAATGCAACTAAACTGTTGAATTTTTTAGCCATCAAGATGAATATTCTACAAAACAGTTGAATTATTAAGAAAAAAAATGAATTTTCAACCAAAAAGTTAATTTTTAATGAAACAGTTTAATTCTCTACCAAAATATTTCAACTTTTTACCCAAAAAGATGAAGTTTCAACCAAGTATTTGAATTTTTAGTTAATAGAAATAAATATACCCCAAAATTCTAGTCCCGCACTAATGGGCAATCTGACTAGTTTAAAAAAAATATCCATTTACTTTGCATAACTATAAAATTAATAATGATTGATAAAATCATGTATTAGCCACTTATTACAAGAGTTTTTGTACCAAAAATTACAATTCATTTTAAAATTGTGTATACGTATATTAGCTTTTCATAACTGCCCCAGTAATCTTCGGTTTACCATATGCTACTCTAAACTAATCAGAAGTTCTAGACTTTAATGATTCGAATTAGAGCATAATGAGATTTTCCCACATTATGTGAAACACTTCACTATAATTAACAAATTAAGACTAATGAGAATCTGGTTTTGTGGATACCCCATTAGGGGCTTTCAGCAATTCACATTCACTGCAGTAAGTTCTCGTATGCGCGATTAGTACATATATGAATAATTACCCGCAACAAGATATAGACTATAGGAGCAAAAGCAGAAAATCAATATGCTCCTTGATATCTTTTCAAGATAGTTTCGATTCTATTCATATCTCAGGGGAAGATTTATTAGATAATTGGTATATTTTAGAAGTAGGTCGGCATCCACATAAAAAGAGTGACGAGCACGATGCGTTTGTACTATTATGCTACATCATGATGTTGGCATCATATTTTATGGATCCTTTCAATTTCTCTATCAATAAGGCAGCATCTTTTCAACCTTACTGAAATACAACAGACAATTTATTAAATAGTTTACCCGTGTTACTGTAAATATTATTTTGATCGCATATATATGAATATTTATTTTTACCTCTTCTGTATTCATTCCTTGCAGCGCCAATAATATTGAATATTTTGCTAGAAAATATTGACTTGTTTGCAGAAAACATTGAACGCTTCGGAATTTGAAATATCCTACAATATTGGATACTTCATGTACCCGGTTTACACAACCTTGCGAATAATATACTGGATCAAAGTGAAAAAGATAGCTTTACAATTTTAATATTTTAAGTTTAAATGTAAGAATTCAATATCTGAATCATAACGAATAAATAAATAAACGTTACCGCGATTACAGTGGTTAAGCAGTTCCATTTTAGGGAAAATAAGAGGAATTTTTCTATGAAAAGAAGGTAATTTTGTTACCAGAATTGTTAACAGCGTGTGACTATTATCTTTTTTTTATCTCAGGCAATTTAAAAATTTGAAAATAAAATTAAAAGTGATTATTTGAACATTTTTGTATTTCATGGTACACTCCAAGTCACATAATAACAGTTTTGGTGTTTGCCTCGCACTGACCTTGTTACTAAATCGGTACCATTGAAACGTAAACAGTCAGGGCCGCCTAAACCGTTTCAAATTCTCGAGTGTCAAATCAAGAACAATGTTTTTAATAACTGGTAAAAATTTATATCTCAAATTCAGAATTAATATTTCATATTTTTGTATGCAGAAAATAATAAATAAAGGTATTTTTGTTTAAAATAACCTATTTTGGGTATAAAACGCCAGGAAGACTAATAATTAAAATTGTATAAAAATTTTAATTGAATCACTAAATGATAATCTAAAGAATAATGATAATCTCAACAATTTTCGATTCCTTGAAAATTAAAAATACCAATTTTGTTCTTTGACACTTAAAAATTTTTGTTCAAAATAACCGATTTCTGTTAAAAAAACGTTAACATAACCTAAACTGTTCTCAACTTGTAAGTCTTCTTTGAGATCTATATCGATATTTTCGATCAAAATTGCTAGGTAACCTACTGTTGTACACAAATTTTTGATCTTCTTTAAAATCTAATATTTTTTGCAGTAAAAATATTTATTTTCGGTAAAATTTCAACATAACCTTAAAGTGATGAAAACTCCTGAAAAAACAAGAATCCAAGGAACAAATTTGGACCATACCGAAGAATCAAACAAAAAAAACCTTTTCCAATTGCAATCTGAAAAAATTTTGTATTAAAAACAAAAATTTCAGACAAATATAAAAAAGAGGAAAGAAACATGAGAAGGCAACCAACCACATCCCCTTCCTTCTCTTTTTCTTTCTTTCGTCTTTTTTATTCTTAATATTATCAAATCACAAAAAAAAACATTGCAAATAAAAAATAAAAAAAATAAAATGACATTACCAACGTTTCGGCGATTCGAATTTCGGAATTCACAGATAGCCTTGATAAGGGGTGCTGTATGAGTGCTGAAAGGTTGTTAATGTCATTTTATTTTTTTATTTTTTATTTTCAATGTTCTTTTTTTGTGATTTGATAATATTAATAATAAAAAAGACGAAAGAAATAAAAGCAGAAGGAAGGGAATGTGGTTGGTTGCCTTATCATTTTTCTTTACTCTTTTTTTATTTTTGTCTGAAATTTTTGTTTTTAACACAAATTTTTTTCAGATTGCAATTGGAAAAGGTTTTTTTTTATTGTTCGGTGTGGTCCGAATTTGTTCGTTGCATTCTTGTTTTTTGCAAGAGTATTCATCAATTATATGATTGCACATTAAGTAAGATTTTTTATTTAGATTTTAATCTTATTTAAATTTCTTACATTTTAGTAACCTTAAATTGAGGGGCCGGATCGTATAAGGGCGTATAGAATTTTCTCGTGTGAAATCATAGCCCCCTGGAGGCTTCAAAACAAATTTTGGATTAAAAATTTTTGAAGGACATATCTGGACGTGAAATTTTATTGTGCATCTTTTTTCCTCTAGACAAAAAGTTCTAACTTTTTTAGTTTTCGAAATAAAATCAAAAAACTTACTTTTTTGAAAAACTTGATTTTAATCCGTTTTTCACTTCAACTCGTGCTCAGTGCTTCAGTTTTTGAAATTTTTCAATGAAAATTTCAGGGAATGTGCTTTAAGATATCCATCGATAGACAATATGATAGGAACTTAAAACCATTGTTTTTAAAAATTATTATTAATTTTTTTCTGATGCTCGGCGCGAATCGAACACTTGTAACTCCCAGTGTTTCGTTTAGCGAGGGAATTTTGAGCAGGCAATTACTTTTCGCGACAAAAATTCGGAGAAAGGTATAATGAAGTTTTTTGGAAAGTTTCAGATCGAAATATTTAATAGTTTAGGAGTAGGTATGATTTCAATGAACGTCAGCGCTGGAGTTTTCGAGCTTACTATGCACTCCGCTGAGCCGTGTTCTCTCGCTAGAGAGTTTTTGCTTATAATATGATCTTATGAAATTTCTTAGTGAATAACAGTTAAACAAAAATAAGTTACTAAAATATTAATGAATTTTCTTTAATTTTGAATGTATTTTTCCGGTTTCTTTAGGTTTAAATGTAGGATATTTTAATGTTTACACCGACATTCGGCTTTACTCGTAAGTGACCTTGAACATGCATTTTGAAAACAAACCTATACACAAATTTTCTTACGCTTTGTCTAAATCTATTTCAAAAATAAAGCAGATCAGTTAGTCCTTAACTATGCTCTGGACAGTGTACATTAAATCTGACGAAAACTCCAGCGCGGACGTTTACTAAAATCATAACTACTCCTAAACTATTAAATATTTTGATTTGAAACTTTCCAAAAAACTTCATTATATCTTTTTCCGAATTTTTGTCGCGAGAAGTATTTGCCTGCTCAAAATTCCCTCGCTAAACGAAACGCTGGAAGATTGTTCAGAAAAAAATGGAGAAAATTTTTTAATATAGGGATTATAGTAGCTGATAAAATAAATATGGTAAATCTCCTTTTAAAAAATTGATTAAAAATTATGATTAATAAAAAATTAGTAAAAAACACTATGACTAATTTCAAAACATTTTTTCTGTGACGATCGAAAACCCATCCAAAAATAAATTACTCTCTCTCTCTCTCTCTCTCTCTCTCTCTCTCGCACTTTCTCTCTCTCTCTATCATTTTGACATTTTTAATCCCGCGAAATTTCTCATTTCACAGCTGTGTGCACATTGGATTTATGTATATCCTGTATCAATCTTATAGCAGGTATAGTGTATCGAGAATTATTTCCCCCAATTCACATTGCGCTTTTTGCTCTATTTTTAGACGGGAGACAGAATAATCGAAGTGGACGGAATAGATTTGCGGAATAGTACATATGAAAAAGCTGTAGAGGTAATTCAAGCCTCTGGAAATCCAATATGTCTTCTAGTCCAGTCACTGGTTCATATGGTAAGTTTTTTATTTTAAATTATATTTCATGAAAATAACAAACAAGTTATTAATATAAATAATTATTAAAAAATAAAAATATATTAAGACCTAAAATATTATTATCGATTAGCAGTTCTAGATTTTTATGTCCTATAAAACTGAAAATATAAAATATTTGAATTGTTTTTAAGAGATTTAAATATATTTCCAAGGATTTCAAGGAATTTCGAAATATTTTGAGGGATTTTAGATGATTTTAAAGATTTCAAAACATTTCCGGAATTGTAAAAAATTCCATAGGTTTTGAAAATATTTTTAAAAAAGTTTAAGGGATTTAAATAAAATTTGTAGGATTTCCGAATATTTCACGATATTTCTAGTGAATTTGGGAAAATGACTCAAATGAAAATACATTTTTAAGAAATTTTTAGTGATTTCGAGCATCCCAGATAAGAATCGTGATACCCCACATCACCCGCATTGTGCGATTCTCATGTTGTTGGTACCAGAGTGCCCATTTAGCCGTCATGGTATTATGGGCACGTAATATGCCTTTACAAATTGTGAGGAAAATGCGACGTACATGCAAAAGCATCATAAAGGCAAATAGTCTTATTGATTTTTAAAATTTCTAACCAAAATAAAAATAAATCTCTGCAATATTATAATTTTATATTTTAATATTTAAATATAATTAGTACATATATATGAAATTTTAATATTGAAGTGAAACATCTTAGGGCGTGTTGCAGCATTTTTGCACGAGGAATTCCAGGAATTCATGGAATTCATGGAATTTGTAGAATTGATGGAATTAAAGGAATTCACGGAATTCGAGGATTTCACGTAAGTCGAAAAGTTCACGGAATTAATAGAGTTGATGCACTTCAAGGAATTTAAATTCATGGAATTTAAGGAATTCATAGAATTCACGGAATTCATATAATTCACGGAATTCATATAATTGATAGAATTTATTAATTTCAAGGAATTCGTGAAATTCATTCAATTCATGGAATACAAGAAATTCATGGAAGTCATATAATTCAAGAAATTCAAGGAAGTAACGTAATTCGCGGAGTTCACGCAATTAATAGAATTTATGGACTTCAAGGAATTTAAATTTATGGAATTCAAAGAATGCATGGAATTCATACAATTCATAGAATTCACGAAATTCATGGAAGTCATGGAATTCATAAAATTCACGGAATTCATAAAATTCACTGAATTCATATAATTCAAGGAACCACAGAATTAATAGAATTTATTGAATTAATAGAATTGATGGAATTCAAGGAACTGATGTTATTCAAGGAATTTGTGGGTTTAAGAGATTTACGTAATTCAAGCATTTTATAGAATTTAGGAATTCACGGAATTCATTTAATTCATGGAATTCAAGGAATTCATGGAAGTCATATAATTCAAGGAATTCATGAAATCATTCAATTCATGGAATACAAGAAATTCATGGAAGTCATATAATTCAAGGATCCACAGAATTAATAAAATTTATTGAATTCAAGGAATTCGTGAAATTCATTCAATTCATGGAATACAAGAAATTCATGGAAGTCATATAATTCAAGAAATTCAAGGAAGTAACGTAATTCGCGGAGTTCACGCAATTAATAGAATTGATGGATTTCAAGGAATTTAAATTTATGGAATTCAAAGAATGCATGGAATTCATATAATTCACGGAATTCATAGAATTCGCGGAATTCATGGAAGTCATGGAATTCATAAAATTCACTGAATTCATATAATTCAAGGAACCACAGAATTAATAGAATTTATTGAATAAATAGAATTGATGGAATTCAAAGAACTGATGATATTCATGGAATTCGTGGGTTTAAGAGATTTACGTAATTCAAGCATTTTATAGAATTTAGGAATTCACGGAATTCATTTAATTCATGGAATTCAAGGAATTCATGAAAGTCATATAATTCAAGAAATTCACGAAATCATTCAATTCATGGAATACAAGAAATTCATGGAAGTCATAATTCAAGAAATTCAAGAAAGTCACGTAATTCGCAGAGTTCACAGAATACATAGAATAGATCGAATTCAAGGTGTTTATGGAATTAAAGGAATTCACGGAATTCGTGGGTTTCACGTGTCGCAAAGTTCACGGAATGAATAGAATTGATGGACTTCAAGGAATTTAAATTCATGGAATTCAAGGAATTAACGGAATTCATTCAACTCATGAAATTCAAGGAATTCATGGATTTCACGTAACTAGCAAAATTCACGGAATTGATATAATTGACGGACTTCAAGGAATTTAAATTCATGGAATTCATGGAAGTCATGGAATTTATACAATTCATACAACTCACAGAATTCATGGGAGTCATGGAATTCATATCATTCAAGGGACCACAGAATAAATAGAATTTATGGAATTCAAGGAATTCGTGAAATTCATTTAAATTCGCTGAATTAATATAATTGATGGAATTCAAGGAACTAATGGGATTCATGAAATTCGTGGAATTTAAGAGATTCACGTAATTCAAGAAATTTATGGTATTCAAGGAATTCACAGAATTAATAGAATTTATGCAATTCAAAGAATTCATGGAAGTCATATAATTCAAGGAATTCGCGGAATTAATTAAATTCATGGAATGCAAGAAATTCTTGTAAGTTATATAATTCAAGGAATTCGCGGAATTCATTCAATTAATGGAATTCAAGGAATTGATGGAAGTCATATAGTTCAAGAAATATATAGAATTGATTGAATCCAAGGTATTTATGGAATTAAAGAAATTCACGGAATTCAAGCAATTCAAGGAAATCACGTAATTCGTGAAATTCACATATTTCGCGAAATTCACGCAATATTAATAGAATTGGTGAAATTCAAGGAATGAATAGAATTCAAGCAATTTATGGAATTTAAGGAGTTCACGGAATTCATGGATTTCACGTAAGTCGCAAAGTTCACGGAATTAATAGAATTGATGGAATTCAAGGAATTCATGGAATTCATAGAATTCACGGAATTCATGAAAGTCATGTAATTCACGGAATTCATATAATTCACGGAACCACACAATTAATAGAATTTATTATTATTATTATTATTACACCATTAAGCCGTTTCCCTTTCGGGGTAGGCGTGACCTACTCGGTAGAGAGGGGAGTAGTGTGAGGAAGGGGTTATAAAATTTTTAGATTGATCTGGAATTCTCGCGTTATTTAT
>JAAAKG020111702.1:0-12006 GCA_010014905.2 Druon quercuslanigerum
TATTGTTCAGCAGTGAAAAATTTTGAATCTTAAGAAAATTGATAATTGAATTTTTAATTGTTTAAAATTCAACAATTGAAAAAAATTGAAAGTTCTAGGAAATTGGAAATTCTATTTTCAATTTTATAAAGTTCAGTTTACAACTGCTCGATTTTCAAATGCTGAAAATTCATGAAATCTGAAAATTTTATTTCAATTTTCAGCAGTTTAATTGTAATTATACTGTAGTAACTCAAGAAAATTGTAAGTTGAAGAAAATTAAAAATTGAACTGTTGAAAATAGTTGCAAATGTTAAAAATTCCAAACAATTAATCATTAAATATATTAATTTTTAGCAGTTTAATTTTCAACAGCTGAAAATTAAAAAAATTAAAAATAGAAAATTGGATAAGATTAAAAATTGAATATTCAATCTATTATACCTATTATCTTAACAATAAATGGTGTAGGATCTTCGCTTTTTTTGTTTCTCTTTTTATAGACTTTTGGCTAGTTTAAACATGTTGGCAAAATTACAGGTAATTGTACAGGTAACAAACAGGGCCTGCTGGCAGCGGATGCGGGATCAATTTGAATAAAGTTCGCCATACCCCTCTGCTTTCTTCCGACTTCTCAGAAATCGGTCAATAAAGCCAGACCAGATGCTGGCTGTAAGATACAAAAGCAACCTACACAAGGAGGCTGATAAAGCCGTATTCATATACTTGTAGTTGCAGTGCTGCGGGTATTGAAAGAGGTTCTCTATTCTATACAAATTCCTAATCTTGAAAAGCTGCCAAACTTTTTTTTTTTATAAAACAAGACCTAATAACATTAGAGATGAGTGGTTCTCCGAAAAAAGGGCATCGATTTGCAAAAATGGATTTCCAAAATTGTATAGGGTGCTAGAACAAAAAAATTCATTTTCAAAATTCCCTTCTTTTTCCCTGACCAAATTTTCTTTTCTGCTAAACATTATTACAGAAAGACTGGCACTTTGATAATGTAATATTTTTTAAATTGTATCTTTGATAAACGAAATAAAAGCATTCCAGATTTAAATTCGAACATTTAACATTTATTTATTTCTTGTTAATGAAAAAGATAAATTTTCTATTATAAAACGTGAATTTCCGAGTAAAAACATTACTTTTTAACAATAAAGATCAATTTTTAAGAAAATAATTAGATTTTCAACAAATTTTTTTTATTAAACAATTCAACAAAAATAGTTGTATTTTTTAATTACTAGTTAAATTTTGAATTTAAAAAGTTATTATAATTTTTAAAGAAAAAAAAAGAAGTTCCGAAAAACGAATTTTCAACAATGTAGGTAAACTTCAACCCAGAAAATGAATTTTTATCAAAAAAAAAGAAAGTTTCGCAAGAAGATTAGTTTTCTACCAAGAAAAGAAATTTTAAAGTAAAAACCATCAGTTTCGAGCTAAAAAATGAATTTTCAATAAAATAATTAAACTTTTAACCAATTAACTAAATTTCATGCTATAAAAACTCAATCAATTTTTAATAAATAAAATATTAAACTTTAATCAAAACCAGTTGCATTTTCAACCGAATGAATAAATTTTCAAGAAAAAAGACGAATTTTTGATAAAACGGTTGATTTTTCAACAAAAAATTCCTTTTCAAGGAATTAGATGAATTTTGTATAAAAAAAAAATCAATTTACATAAAAAATTAATAATTGGTTTATTAACAAAACAAAAGAATTTGCCACCGAATTTTCGAAATTTTAATAAAAAACACTGAATTATAACTAAAAACATTAGCATGTTGAATTTAAAATTTTAACAACGTTGAATTCACAACGAAAAGTTTAATAGTTTTTTATCTCAACCTAAAAAAAAATTTTCAACGAAATAATTCAATCTTTATCCAGAAATATACATTTTCAACTGAAATTTTTAAGTTTTTAACAAAAAAATGAAGTTTCAACAAATAAAGATATTTCAAGCCAAAATACGAATTATCTACAAAATAAAAATTTTCAACAAAAAAGTTCATTTTTAACCAAAAAGTTGAATTTTAACCAAAAAAGCGGAAATTTTAATACAAGAATATTATTTTTTTACAAAGAAAAAAAATTGTAAGTAAAAAACATCAATTTCGAACGAAAAAATAAATTTTCAACAAAATAAATAAAATTTTAACAAAGATGATTGTTTATATGTTTGTTGATGATAGTTTATATATAATTTTATTATAAAATCATTTTAATATCTTCAATATTATGTTTTATCTAAACTATTTAAAAAGAAATAAAAATTATTTTAATCATTTAATAATTAAGTTAGAAGCTTATTAGAATTTAATTATATCTTTATAAATTAATTAATTAGAATTTTAATTCAATGACAATTCAACCAATTGTTCAAATTCGTAATAAAAAAATATTAAACTTTAATCAAAAGCAGTTGTATTTTCAACCAAATGATTAAATTTTCGAGGCAAAAGACAAATTTTTTTGAGAAAATGGTTCTAATTTTCAAAAAGAAGGTTATTTCCAAACAAATATTTAAATTTTCTACAAAAAAAAATAAATTCTCAATCTAAAAGATGAATTTACAGCGAAAAATTTTCAATAAAATAGTTGAATCTGCAAACAACGAGATGAATGTTTAACTAAAATTATGCGTTTTCAAGTAGAAGAGTTAAATTCTTAGATAACAAATAAATTTTTTACAAAGAAGATGAATTTTTAACGAAAAAGGATATTTTTTAAGATAATAAATTTAATTTTCTTAAAACAGTAGAATTTTCAAACTAAAAATATAAAATTTCAACAAAAAAGTTAATTTTAAACCAAACAGTTGAATTTTCAAAAACAAAAATGAGTAAATTCCATTTTCTATTTTTTTAAATTTTTAACTAATAATAATTTTTAACAAAATAGTTAAATTTGTATCCAGAGATTGTTTTTTCAAGCAAAAAAAAAACAATTTTTAACAAAGTGGTTTAGCTTTAAAAGAATAACTGTTTGAATTTTTAAATAAAGATGATTAATTTTCTTTTAAAAAAAACAGAATTATCAACAGGTTCTCTTGAAAAAATCAAAAATTACATTTTATACTACGTCTGTTTTAATACAAACAAATGTCATGAATTTTTATAATATATATTTGCGGAAATGATATAGAATTCCAGGGAAAAACACGAGTGCGAAGCATGAGGTACGTGATGAGAATGTGCTCGTTAAAGCCGAAGGAGCTTTAACAGAAGAGAATTCACAATCACCAAATTACTGTTTTAGATTCTTTGACCTTTAGTTTAAAAAAATCTGGCCACAACTCTTGGGAATATACAAAATTAAATAAATATAAAATTAATCAACTAATTATGAATGTTACTGAAATGATCGTAAAGTCCCCAATTAGAAGAACTGACATTGAAAAAAGAGTTTTTCCTTTGACAAAATCCCGAATAATGCATTTGTTTATTAAATTTGTAAAAAAAAATTTATAAAGAGTGATGGATGTTGCTAAACTTATTATGAAGTTCCCAATTAAAAGAAGTGGAATTGGAAAAAAAATAATTTTTGCTTTGATAAGTGCTCGAATAATGCATTTGTTTATTAAACTTGTTTGATAAAATCATAAAACTTTTTAAAAATTATGAATTTTTCTAAAATTATTATGAGGTTCCTAATTTACAAAAATTAACCTAGAAAAAAAACGAATTTTTCTGATGAAAAATGCCTGAATAATGCATTTGTTTATCCAATTTGTTTATAATATTAACAAGAATAGTCTTAAGAGAAATTCTTTCATTAAAATATTATTTCCATTCAAATTTCTTGCAATCTAACTTAAATAAACTTTAAATTATTGAAAATTATAGAAAACACATTTTCAACAATGTTTATACAAAATTTTGTTTGTTTATTTTATCATGATAAATTATCTTTATATAATGTAAATCTATAAAACTTTGGTGATTATAACAATTTTCCTTTTATTGACGAGCACCGGGAACGTCAAATAGAAAAAATTGCCATTTCTTTCCTCATATTTGTTTATTTATAAAAAAATTTTAAATTAAAAATCAGGCTTAAGAGCTTTCTTTGAAATGTTATCAGCTTTTTTTTTGAAAAAAAAAAAACATCCAAATCGGTTCACAGGTTCATTCGGAAACGTATTTTGAATCAAACAATTTACTTATTTACCACTGTGCGCGCCATATCTTGGGAACTTATTAAACAGCGCTTGCGTCGCACTGACAAACCGGTTTGTCACTCTTAGCGCGCAAATTTTGAATTATATAAATATCAGATTTAATATTTTTAATAAATAATGATTGAGTAATGCACAAATAGAATTTTCCTAATCCTAAAATAAGATTTTGGAGTGACAGATACAAAAAATTCGATTTTAATTAAAAAGAGGCAAATACATGCATTTTAAATTAAAAAAGGTAAATTGTCAACCAAAATTTAAACAGATAAATTCCTAAGTTAAAAAAAAAAGATTTAGTTTAAAAATGAATTCTCAACTGGAGATAAAATTTCAACTAAAATAATTGAATGTTAAACTGGGATAGTTGAGTTTTAATCCAAAAAGATAAATTTACAAATAAAATTATGAATTTTCTATTAGAATAATTGAATTTTCAGAAAATAGAATTTTTTAGAATTTTTGGATGCATTTTCAAATCATTTTTTTTTTTCATAAATATTAAATTTGAACATTTACTTAATTCAAAATCAGCGTGCTGGCAGTGACCATTGGGGTTGTCGTTGCGACGCAAGCGCAGTTCAATAAATTCCCAAGATTGGAAGTGAAGTAGGGTCGTTGCAAAGACCAGATTATATTTTTTTCTAATTTTAACGTAAGGTGTATAAATAGATAACCAATTTGACTGTTTTATTATTGAACAATGTCATTTTTCCAAGGACACTATTAAAAAAGATTTCGTAAATGCAATCAAATTTTAAGAAAATGAATTAATTTGTTGAGGAAAGTGATCAGTAATGACGAATAATTAATTTCTTGATGACTATTAGTTATTTCTATAAGGCAATTGGGTATTTTTAGAATAACGAATTCAAAAATCCCGCCCATACCAACCCGACTTTGCAAGCGGTTGATTTGTAAATTCGCCTTTATACTGTTCTTTTCTTATCGCCCCTTTTTATAAAGATTACGTCACCACGGCCTTTAAATTTTATAGAACTATGTAACACATTTCGTATCCTCTACTATACACTAAAAAATGTTGGGAATTGTCCCAACTGTTCCTCAGGAAAACTTCCCAAATTCAGTTGGGAAAGTGGCTTTCCCTAATGAGCTTAGTAATTTTCCCAAAGTTTTGGGCATATTTTGTCCAAGAGCGGAATATTCCTCAGGCAGTTGGGAATTTTGCCGAAATGATAGGGAATTGACTTTAAATTGACCCTTTTAAAAATAGTTAATTTTACGCAACGTAATCGTAATTTTCCCATGTAAAATCAGAAAATTCACACTTTTGTTACAAAAAAAAAATTCACAAACATTAAACCTGAGAATAATATCTCAAATATTCGTATTTTGTTTCTTAGAGCTGGTAAGTTAGAAGAAAATCCGCTAGGGCGCGACGTACGCCTCTCTCACAACAGAAATGACGCGCCGAGTGTTTAAGATAGCAGTCGATGCGAAGCAAAGCATACTTACTCAGTGCCGAGACTACCATGATCAAGAAAGGATTCCTTCAGGGCGAGACTCTTCTGTTGCACTACGGTCAAGCTAACCCTTGTTTTTTTTTATTAATATTTCACAAATTTTAGAGAATGTTTCCCTTTACAAATATTGAGAAAATTCTCGAAATTTTAAACATTATTCTGCAGTGATATAGGAACAAAACCCAGTATAGTGATATTCCTCAAACTTTGGGAAGTTTTCTCTGCAGAAAGTTCGGGACAGTTCCCAAACTAATGAGTAAATTCCCATCTAGGTTGGCAATTTTCCTCACAAAATGTTGGAAAATTTCCCAAACCATTGGAGAAATTCTTACCATTCTTTGGGTATTTCCGCTTCGAACGTTTGGGAATATTCCCAAGGTGAATGTGTGAAAGGCTTCCAAAACTTTTTGGGAAAATTCCTAAAAGATTTTTTACAGTGTAGGATTAGTTCTATAAAATTTAATGGATATTTACAAATTCACTAGAATTTAATTGCTTTTAATTGTTAGGTTTTTATTTGCATTGCTAGATTTTCATTTTGGATTGACTAGGATTTAACTGTGATTAGCTTAAAATGCTTATAGATTTCTATTTATATAAACTTGAATTAATTTTGAATCAATTAAAATCTTCGTTTAAAATGAAATAATTCTATTTTAATTCATTCAATAAAATAAGAATCACATTCAAGTGTAAAAAATATGAAATTAAAAGCGGTTGAAATTTAAAAACCTAGAATTCGAAGAAATCTATAATTTTGTTTTCAAAAGTTAAATTAAAAACTTTAAGCATTTTAATTTTCTTTAATTTTCAATTTTCTTGGATTTCAGCAGTCGAAAATTGAACATCCACTCTAAATCTAAATGCAATCTGGTAATAAATTTTTAAAGAAAAATTCTTTCATTCAGTTTTGGCATCAATATATTTCGAGAGTTTTGATAAAAAATGTTAACAACTTGTTAAAAATTCATTTTTTTGGTTGATAATTCATCATTTGAGCTGAAAAGTCTTCTCTTTTTTTTGTAAAAAACGTAACTTTTTGTTAAAATTTTAAAAATAATTTTTTAAATTGAAAATGTAACTCTTCCATGTTTTGTTGACTATTCATCTTCCTACGAAGAAAATAATTCTTTTTGGCTAAGAATTCATTTCTTTATTGAAAATTAGTTCTTAAAAAATTTTTAAATATTTTTTAACTACATTTTATGTGGAAATTTTTGTTTGATGGAAATTTAACCTTTCATTTTATTTTTCAGTTGAATGTTAACCTAATTTGTTCAAAATTCCTTTTTTTTGGTAAAAAAACCTAACTTTTTGGTTCAAAATTCAACCATCACGTTGAACATTCTAATAAAAAATAAACGATCTGGTTGAATTTTCATGTATTTTGTTAAAAAAAATTTGTTGTGGAAAATTATTCTTTTTCGGTAAAAAATTGAGCCTGTTGGTTCAAATTTCATTTATATGTTGGAAAATTAGCTCTTTTTATCAATAATTATTGAAATCTAGGATGGGAATCTAGAATGTGAATTCTCCTTATAAAATGTTAGAAAATTTCCCAAACTTTTGGGGAAATTCCCACCATTTTTTGAGTATTTCCGTTTCGAACGTTTGGGAATATTCCCAAAGTGAATATGTGAAAAGCTTCCGAAACTTTTTGGGCAAATTCCCAAAAGATTTTTTACAGTGTAGGATTAGCTCTATAAAATTTAATGGATATTTTTTCCGTGTGTTTATCCAGTGATGACCAGTTTACCTTAAATGTTGCGTAAGCTGTGTGATGATAAGTTTCAAAAATAAAAATTTTTCTCTTCTGTGTGCGAGTTTTGCGTCGATTCTAATAATGTCTCAAATTGAGAACTTGACTTTCCTGAAACTTTACCGCATTGAAGGCGTCACGCTCAACTTTTGCGTATATCCTGCTATCGCTACCGTTTTCGTCGAACAGACTGCCAAAATAGGCTTCTCAATGACGTCACTCGTTTTGAATACAAAATTAACACGCAATATTTCATGCTCTTCCTAAAGAGTAATACACTGATTTATTTACTTCCGTCAAACCTTTCTCTGAAAGATAGATTTTTCGCAAAAATTTCGAAAACATTGTTGTCGCTTTTCCTCAATGCGGATTGGGTATTTTCAAACACTCGAAAAAAGAAATTTTGCCCCAATTGCACACATAATTAGGAATTTCAGTTTCAGTTGAAGGACAGAAAATTTAAGAATTTTTAATGTAAAAGTGTCTTATTATATTTTTAGTTAAAATAATTAATTTTTAACCAAGAAAAAGGGAATTTTCAACAAAATAATTACATTTTCAACGAAACTTATGAATATTTGATGAACAAAATTATTTTTCAACCAAAAAGTGTAATATTTGATATTTTCACCGACAAACGTATTAATTTTCAATAAAAAAACTGTTAAGCTGAATAAAGAAAAAAATTTGATCCAAAATGTTGAGTTTTTAAGTCACAGGGTTGAATATTTGAAAATAAAAAATTTGAATTTGCATCCCAAAAATATGCATTTTCTATGGAAATAATTCAATTTTCGACTCAAAAATATGAGTTTTTTTTTAAATAAGTGGATTTTTAACTGAAAAAAAATCTATTTCCTAGGAAATGGAACAAGAAAAAACCGCGAATTTTCAACAAAATTTGTTACATTTTCAACTAATGGAATTAACTTTTAAATAAAATAATGCAACCTTAAACGAAAAAATAAATTCTTGAGCCAATAATTGAATTTTTAAACCATAAGATAAAATTTTCTACCAAAAAAGATAAATTTTCAATTAAAAAAGATCAATTTTCAACAAAAAATAGAATTGTATAATTTCAAGTTGGAGAAATAAGTTTTTATCCAAATACATTTTTTAATAAATAAAAAATAAAATAGTTAAATTTTTAGTTAACAAAATTGATTTTTAATAGTAAAAAGCTAATTTTTTTTATCAAAGAAATGAAATTTCAGCTAAAAATATTAATTTTCTAGGGAAAAAAATGTTAACATAATGAACCATTTTCAACAAAAAATAAAAGATTTTGATTTTGATCCTGAGTTTTATTTTCAGTATAAAAAAAGGTTAAATGTCTATAAAAAAAAAATTTGACATAAAATGTAGTTAAAAAATTAATTAAAATGTTTAAAAAACTAATTTTCAACGAAAGAAATGAATTTTTAGCTTTTCAGTTTAAAAAATTATTTAAAAAATGTTAACAAAAAGTTACGTTTTTTACAAGAAAAATATTTTTTAACTAAAATGATGAATCATCAACCAAAAAAATGAATTTTTAGCACAATAACTTCAATTTAAATAAAAAAGTTTAATTCGGGTTCTTTTTTTACTTCAGTTTAAAATCCAAAACGGGGGTTTAGCCCAGATGAATAGAAAATAAATTATTAACATTTTTTATTAAAATAATAAATAATTTTTAAATCCGTGGTATGAATAAAAAAAATTCATAAAGGTGTAAATTTTAAATTTACTCATTTGAAAATTTTCTAATTTAAAAGGACTTCGAATTTTGTAACAAAAAATTTAACAATGTTTTTGTTTTGATTTCCTCGAAAAATATTGATCTATGTAATTTAATTTAAATTAAAAATTTTTAATATTTATCTACAACCTTTTTGCAAATAATTTTTATTTGAGGTCAAAGCTTTTACTAGATTTTTTCGAATTCTAAGCTTTTTAATTTTAAAGGATTTCAATTTGATATTTTTTACTTTTGAATGCGATTCGTATTAAATTGTAAATTTCAAATGTACAAAATTCATAAATTTAAAAAATAAAAATGTCATTTCAATTTTGAACAGTTCAATTTGCGACTGCTAAAATCCAAGAAAATTGAAAATTAAAGAAAATTCAAAGGCTTAAAATTTAAAATTAAACTTTTGCAGATTGAATTCTGGATTTTTTCAAATTCTAAGTTTTTAAATTTCAAACGCTTTCGATTTCATATTTTTTACTCTTGAATGTGATTATTATTTTATTCTATGAATTAAAATGGAATTATTACATTTTAAACGAAGATTTTAATTAATTTAAAATTAATTATAGTTTATATGAATAAAAATGTAGCTATTGGGGATAATTACAATATTAAATCCTAGTCAATCCAAAATGGAAATCTAGCAATGCGAATACAATCCTAAAAATTAAAGACAATTGTATTCTAGTGAATTTTGTATTCTAATTAATTAAAAATTAATTCTAGTTCATGTAAACAGGAATCTATAAGCAGAAATCTATAAGCATTTCAAGGTAATGACAATTAAATCTTAGTCTATTCAAAACGGAAATCTAGCAATTCGAATAGAATTATATAAATTTAAACTGAATTCAAATTTAATTCTAGTTAACATAAATGTGAATCCAGTCATTTAAGTATAATTCTAATTACTCCAAGTGGAATTCTGGTCAATTTAAAAATAATTCTAGGAATTGAAATTGAATTATTCCAAAGAAAATAAAATGCTAGTCAATTCAAAATTAATTCTAGTTGATATAAATAGAAATCCACAAGCATTTCAAGCTAATTATAGTTAAATCCTAGTCATTAAAAGCAATTGAATTCTAGAAATTTAGACAAAATTCTCGTTTATTTAAATTTAATTAAAGTTAATTTAAATATCAATCTAGTAATTTGAATATAATTCCTATTAATTCAAGTTGAATTCTAGTCAATTTTTATTAAATTCTGCTTATTGAAGTTCAATTATTGCAATTCAAATGAATTTCTAATTAATTAAACATTAATTCTTGTTTATGCACAAAGAAATCTATAAGCAGAAATCTATAAGCATTTAAAGGTAATGAAAATTGAATCTTGGTCAATTCCAAACGAAAATCTAGCAATTCCAGTCATTTGAGTATAATTCTAATTACTTCAAGTGGAATTCTAGTCAATTTGAAATTAATTCTAGCAATTAAAATTGAATTATTCCAAAGAAAATGAAATTCTGGTCAATTCAAAATTAATTCTAGTTGATATAAATAGAAATCTATAAGCATTTCAAGCTAAATAAAATTAATTCTATTCAATCCAAAATAGAAATCTAGCAATGCGAATAGAATCTTCAAAATTAAAAGCAATTGAATTCTAGAAATTTAGACTAAATTGTCGTTTATTTAAATTTTATCAAAGTTAATTTAAATATCAATCTAGTAATTCGAATATAATCCCAATTAATTCAAGTTGAATTCTAATCAATTTTTATTAAATTCTGATAATTGAAGTTCAATTATTGCAATTCAAATGAATTTCTAATTAATTAAACATTAATTCTAGTTCATGCAAAAAGAAATCTATAAGCAGAAATCTATAAGCATTTCATGGTAATGACAATTAAACCTTGATCAATTCCAAACGGAAATCTAGCAATGCGAATAGAATTCTATAAATTTAAACTGAATTCTTGTTAATTTAATTTTAATTCTAGTTAATATAAATATGAAGCCAGTCATTTGAGTAGAATTATAATTATTACAAGCGGAATTCTAGTCAATTTTAATTTAATTCTAGGAATTGAAATTGAATTATTCCAAAGAAAATGCAATTCTAATCAATTCAAAATTAATTCTAGTTGATATAAATAGAAATCTATAATCATTTCAAGCTAAATAAAATTAAATCCCAGACAATCCAAAATGGAAATCTAGCAATGCGAATAAATTCCTAACAATCAAAAGCAATTGAATTCCAGTGAATTTGTATTCAATTCAAGTAATTCAAGTTAAATTATTGTAATTCAAACGAATTTCTAATTAATTGAAAAATAATTCTAGTTTATGCTCACCGAAATCTATAAGCAGAAAGCTATAAGCATTTCATGGTAATGACAATTAAATCTTGGTCAATTCCAAACGGAAATCTAGCAATGCGAATAGAATTATATCAATTTAAACTGAATTCTCGTGAATTTTAATTTAATTCTAGTTAATATAAATATGAATCCAGTAATTTGAGTAGGATCCTAATTATTCCAAGTAGAATTCTAGTCAATTTTAATTTAATTCTAGGAATTGAAATTGAATTATTCCAAAGAAAATGAAATTCTAGTCAATTTAAAATTAATTCGATTTGATATAAATAGAAATCTATAAGCAGAAATCTATAAGCATTTAAAATTAATCACAATTAAACCTTAGTCAATTCCAAACAAAAATCTATCAACTCATATAAAATTATATAAATTTAAACTAAATTCTCGTAAATTTGAATTTAATTCTAGTTAATATAAATGTAAATCCAGTCATTTGAGTAGAATTCTAATTATTCCAAGTGGAATTCTAGTCAATTTTAATTTAATTGTAGCAATTGAAATTGAATTATTCCAAAGAAAA
>JAAAKG020111713.1:0-15432 GCA_010014905.2 Druon quercuslanigerum
GTGTTGTTTTCAACACCACCTAAATGCCGAGGTGTTGTGAGCTCAACCCCTACAACACCTGTTTCGCCGCCCCTGATCCCTACAAAAGCACATTCGGGAGATTTAAATTAAATACATTGTTTTGATGAAACTCGGTAGGTTTATTTTTACAGAAAACTGTTTGATTAACTGGTTTTAGTGATTTCCACTCGGTTCTGTGGGACGTTCACAGATAGCGGCACTATGTAGTTACAGAGAATAAAGAGATGTTTATAATCAAATAAAATAGAAATATTTTCAAATATTGTTTTTCATTAATTTTATTAGTATTTCATTTTTTCTCTTACTTTTCTCTTTTTTCAGCAAAATTTGTTTCATTTTGAAAAATTTTAAATTTAAATTTTTTAATTTAGAAATTATTTCAAGTGCTCTTGTTTGAAAACTGTCTAATTTCGAGCGTTCTGAATTTCAATTTTTCAATGTTTAACTCTTCCAAATTTGAAATTGTATACAGTTTATAATAATTTGTGTTTGCAGTTTGGCAATTTTACGTATTTTTTTTGTTTACTTTCCGTCAGTTTGTTAGACTTAATGATTTCTTGCCGTAAATAAAAATTGATCTAAATAAATTATTAATTCCTGCAAACAAATGTTTACCTAAGTTGCATTCCAAGAGATCTTAAACGTAATTTTTTTCGAAAATGGGTTTATTGGCTTCAAAATCAAATAAATTTTAACGCACATTTTATAACAAAAGGTATAGATTTATAGAAATATTTATAACTTTTTCTTTTTTAAATTTAAATTTGAGGGTTGAAATAACAGCATGGACGCCATCAGGATTACTTTCAGGGAGGTACATCTGCATCTATGCACCATTATTATCTAATATAGAATGTAAAATTATACATGTACTTATATTATGTAGATAAGTTTAATGTCAAATTCAAATCGCGCGGGTTTTTATCATTGAATATATTTCGCTAAAAAATCGATAAAATTAAAAAACTGTAATTTTGTCAATGTATTTTCTTTCATAGCAGGGGGGTGCAAGTATACCTCCTTGCACCCTGTTTCCGGCACCCATGAATAACAGTGTAATTATAAAGCTAGGAGTGAATTAAACTTTTGTATAAATTCATTTAAGATAGCTAGAAATAAAAAGTCTCGCTTTGCAAATTAGATTTTTTAAAGGAAGTTTAATTTTTACTAAGTAATTACATTTTAAACCAATGAAGATGAATTCTCAACGAAAAATATAATAGTTGTTAATGAAACTAACAAATATTTTTAATTGTAAATCAAAAAGATTTTCATTCATTTAAACAGAGAAATTTTCAACAACATTGTTCAATCTCAAAATTAAAAAAATCTTTTCCGGCCAGAATTAAAAAAATGTTTAGGCAAATTAAAATTTGAAGGAAAAAAATTTTTGTAACATAGAAGAAAAATTCAAGTGATTTTTCTTTTAATTTCTAAAATTCAAATAAATTTTGCTGAAAGAGGATCTAGAAAATTTCTTCGGCATTTTTTACAGGGTTATACGAAAGTATAGGATAGAATTGAGTATATAGTTTAAATTATATTATAATAATTAATTAAAATTATATTCAAATTATATTCGAAATTCAAAAAAGTTTCTTGATATCTTCTAAACTGGCTCGTCTTATTCATAAAATTGTTTTCTAATCATTCGGATTCATTTTTTACAATTTTGGAAATCGCTTGCAATGTTTTATAATCTTTTTAAATATTCCATTGAAATTAATTTTTGAAATAAAGAATCACTTTAAATATTCCCAGGAATCTTAAGACAATTTTTGTTATTATCTTGAAACCTTTCAAAATCTTTCAGAAACTTCAAACGTTTATTTCAAAATATTAAAGAATCTATATTTTGTCACAAGTTATATTAAATTTGTTATTATTTCTGAAATTGTTTAAAAGTTCCAAATATCTTTTAAAAAGACTCCACTTTTGAGCAAAATATTGAAAATATTCTGCACAATTAAAGCAATTGCAAAAATAAATTGTTTAGATTTTTTAAAGCATTCTTTTAAATTAAATGCTGTAAAATAAAAAATCATTCAAAATTTTTCGAGAACTCTGAAGAAAATTTTTTATTTTCTTGAAACTTGAAACCTTTTGTATCCTTTCAAAACTTTTAAATATCTCTTGAACTTATTCGAATTTTTTTTACAATTTTTTATTCTTCCAAAATTGAAAAATGATGCTTTGAAATCTTCTACATTTTTCCCGTATTTTTAGGAAATGATTTGAAATGTTTTAAATCATTTTTTTGAAATTCATTTTTGAACGAAAAAAAAAAAAATAACTGAAGTTTTCCCTGTAATTATTTCTTTACCGGTACTGAAAATTTCGTATCGTTACCTATAGTGTATACATTTCGCAATCTAAGATACTTAATTTTTGTCGATAATTTAATTTTTGCTATCTCTTTGAATTTGTACAAAGTTACGGAAAACTCCGTAACCATAGAGCATGCATAAAAATAATTATAATTAGAATGTTTTCTTTTATCAACGATGCGTGGACATTTACTAAATTAATGTGCAGAAAATTCTTGATTTATATTCATAGATAAATCAAATAAATACATAGAACCTCATTGAATGTGATCAAGGGATCATGAATAGAATCCTTGTCATTTTTTAAACATATGGTCAAAACTTTAAGAATAGAATATTGTTCCCCTTATTATTATACACTAATTTAGAAATTGAAGTTTCTCTTTTGGAAATAAATTTTTAGAATTAAAATTCCTCATTTAAAAAATTCTTGAAAATTAAAAGGAACAAACTGAACACATCTACGGTTGAATTAGGTAATCAAGGGTGCGCGATTTTCGACAATAATTTCGTTCCAACTTTTTGTCAGAGAGGATTACTTTAATGTGCGTTTATCGATTTTGATTTTTTGCTGCAGGATTTAGAAAAGAAGTTGACATTTGAAGAATGGTACTTGTCACCCGGGAGGTATGTTTACGAAAACTGTTATGAGCCTCGTTTGGATTTGGAGGGACCACCCTACTGCTTTCCCTTATTTTCTGCTAAATCGGCCATCCTCGGCGTGACGGAAATGTGAAGATACTTAGCTACAGGTAAACATACCCTAAATCACTAACGAGGCCACGGGAGTGCTCCGGGCTGCCCTCACTCTTCGTAAAACTGCAACAGAGTCATAAAAGTCCAGAAAGTCGTATTACAAGATTTTAGTGGTAGGCAGAAGTTTGACCTTATTTCATAAATTTGGTTCATTTCCGACAAGGAAGGCATATTAAAAGAAGTATTATATTCCTCAGAAAATGTTTGAACTTGTAAAATTTACAGATTCGACAATTATTTGCAAAATGATTTATTTGAAAATCCATTATTAAACAAGTTATTAAATATTAAGTCTTTGTCCAATTTTTGAAACAATAATGAATAAATTCGAACCTAAAGGGTCATGAAATTTAGAAAAATATATTTACAACGATTTTGCATTGAATGCGTTCCAAACCAAACAATTTTGGATTAGGTACAATTGTAATCAAAAGCTTCCTGAATCGAAAACTTATGAATTTAAATCATTCTTAATTCGAAGCGATTAGAATTGGACAATTTGAAGCTGAGAACTAAATTTAATATGTATTTAAAAGTCAACATTTTTGAAGTTCTAGAATTTTCAATTTCTATTACATAAAAAAATATGATTTAATATTAACTGTCGTTTCAAAATTTCAATTATTTTAGGTAAATTTAAAGCATTTAAATCATTTAAAAATGCATTTTTTTTATTCTTGACTATGCTTTTAAAAACTCGAGCATTTAAATTTTAACTGCAAAATCAAAACTTATGAAAAGGAAACATTGAAATGCAGCGTTCATCATGAAAATTATTCAATTACTGAGGTATGAATTTCAGATAGTTCTATTTTAATTATTTTTCTTTTAAATAACACAATTATTTACTTTTTAATTTTAAAGCGTTTACTTTTTAATTCTTAATTTATATTGTTCATTTTTTGAATTTAAACTTTCCAATACAATATTTTATAATTTTGAATAATTGATTTTTCACATCATTAACTAAAATTCGGACAATTTTAAGATGTTTAATTTAAAAAATAAAAAATATACAAAATAACATCGCTATGATTATAACTTTTGATACTGTACAATTTTAAGCCTTACAGTTTAATTTTTTTCAGTTGAGTTTGAGATGTTCTATGTTCTGGAACAATTTCAAAATTTAAAAAAACAGTTTTTAATATCTACTTCTGAAATATTATAATTTTTTGGGCTATAGAATTTATTAAAATTATTTTCTTTAGTTTTGCTTGTTTTTCATTTATTCTGGAAGAATTTAATTAGAATTTTTCAATCACAAACCCTTTAAAATGAACATTGTGCAACTATCAAATCTTTCAATTTTATTTTCTACAAGAATTTAAAAAAAAACAACAATTTTTTAGATTCAAAATTAATACCAAATCATTCAGAATATTTAAATCCAAAATTATTGAACATAAACTGAATACAAATATTTGAATCTAAAATTCTTACATGTAAAGCTGACTAAAAATTGAAAAGATCGAAGCATGCTCTGCAACAAGTGGCAATAATGTAAAACACACTTCAATTGCTAAATCTAAAACTGTCTATCAAGGCTTTCAATGTGAAATTGTAAAAGTCATTCGAAAACTTGAAATTTAAATCCTCCAAAAATTAAGACATTTCTTTGGAATTTTCAATGAAAATATTTTGGAATTTAAGCTTTTGAAGCAAAAACCTTTAGTTTGAAATTCACTGTAATTTTCATGGATCAAAAATGAAGATTAACGAATATTGTGAATCGTTAAAGTATAACTATTCTAAAAACTTTGAAAATGCAATGCTTTCTAAACGGAAACATTAAAAATTAACGAATTCAAAATTGAAGCGTTGAAACTTAAACAATTCTACTCTGAGTGTTCAAATCAAAATGAGCAAATAGTACTTATAGGCATTTGGATTATAAAGACATAATATTATTTTTAGTAACATGTTTTGATTACAAATTTAACGCCTACTCATACAGATTTAAAAAAAATTTTAACAGTACTATTTTTCATTCTTATACTTTTGAAGTTTTAAATCTGAAATCAATAAATTTCAAAAAGCTTTTATTTGAAAATGTACACATTAACAGTTGACAGTTCACATTATTTTTATTTATTTTAAATCGTTTGAATTGAAAATTCCAAATGTAAAATTGTATTCAATTTTGCTTAATTCAATTTAAAATTATGCAGTTTAGAATCCTTTAAATTATATACTATTTCCCACGCTTAAAATTTCTGATTTTTTAATGTCTTCAAATTTAATATTTACTTAAATAAATTAAAGATTCTTAACTTTAAACGGTTTAATTTTAAATATCTGATTTGCAATTGAAATATTTATTTTATTTGAAAATAACCTGAGTTACTTTTAAGCTCGCTTTTAACTAAAACTCTAAATTGTTTTACTTTTATAATTCCAAATTCTGGGTACCTGCCTCTCAAATATTTTATTACTTAGAATTTATTCCAGAAAAGAAATTATAGAAACTAAAAGTGGAACACTATATATTCTCGAAATTTTCATTGTAAAAGCGAAACTCAGTGCAGTTTTATGACAAAGAGGATCTATGTAAATTTTCTTTGGTGATACGATCTTCAGAAACAGGTCAGCTCTCATTCTTATTGTTAGTGGCTTACTCTGCATTGTGCAATGGGCCATTTCGGAAGCAACAGTAGGACCCCAATAATTTAATAAAGTATATTTTTCGTAGAAACGACTTACGGCCCAGAATTGCAAGCAAAGGTCGCACCCTCGACCTGGGGTCCTTCTCGAATCCTAAAGGGACCCACAATTCACGTTTATGTATACTCAGGTGGAAGAGAGCAAACTACTCAGTGCACCTAATCATTTAAGTAAGTTTAAGAAAAACTTCAAAGAAAAAAAAATTCTACGAGAATGAAACAAAAAGTTATTTATCTTTCTTGATTAGCAAATATAACATTTTAATAAATAATGTTATATTTTATTCTTCCTAATTTTAGGCAAAACTGAATAAAATTAATTGAAATATCATTAGTTTTAGCAATTGTTTATTTGATGTTTAATTGAAAATTTGTGGGATGAAATTCTATAAATTTTTGGTCTGATTAAACTTATATTTTAATTTTGTCCTTATTCAGGGTTTAAAAAATTTTACTTTAATCAAAAAATTGAATGTTATGCAGAATTAAAAATTATGATTTTTTAATTCTAATTTAGTTTGAAATGTTTAATTCATATTAAATAATATTTAGGAAAAGAAAAAAACAAAAATTAAATTAAAAATATTATTACAGTCATTATTATCAATTTGCATTCAAAACAGAAACATAACTTTCTATATTTTGCTGCTTCTACAATTTTTGAATTCAAACTTTTTCAAATTTTATTGCTTTTAACTTTCGCGATTAAATTCCTTTCTACTTTTTGAAAAAATTTTGTACCTTGAAGTCTTTCGGCTTTCAAAGTTTTGTGTTTTTTAATTTGTCTTTTTTTACGTTCTCATAATTTATGATTGAGAAAGTATTAGAATTGTCTGAAATTTGACACCACAGTTTTTCAACGGATCTCCACGTTTTGCGACTCCGTGAATCCGAAAATCAAGTTTTGGCGATTACGTCTGTCTTTTTGTTCGTCCGTCTGGTCGTTCGTCCGTAAACACAATAACTATTGAAAAAATAACGGATTAAAACGAGCTTTTGCACACTTTTTGTAGCTCCTAAGAGAAAGGACGAGCTTGTTAAGCAGCCGTTTTGGATGCAAATTCAAAAAGTTGGAGCGTTTAAAAAATTTTTTGGACCATTTTTTTTTAATAAAAATTTTATGTACTGCTATTCGTAGTACAAAAATTGGAAAACAATTGATCAAAATGACTTATTTCGAAAAAAAATATCAGAGTTATAGCATTTGTAAAAAAAGTCAAGAGGAGAAAACATTGCTTTTTGAAAGCCCTAAAAGATTATCATTACAAATTTTTGGTTTTCTTAAAAAATAGAAAATTCAAATTTTGATTGCATGAAAAACAATGACAACCAATTCTATTTTGTGGTCAAAAAAAGGTAAGATAAGAAAAAAGATGGAAAATCAAAAAATTTGATCCCAAAAAAGGTCTGTAAATTCGTTGAAAATCACTTATTGATAGGATGCTTAGTTTTTTTTATTCTTAAAAAATAACATTGAAAATGAAAAACTCAAAAATTTGTTGAAAAACGACAGAAGTCGTTAAGCGCGAGATTCAACAGACGCTATGAGAATGTAGCCGCGAAGAGGGCAGATTTTTTAAAATCAGGCTTATATTTTTTTCAATTATTCTTTTACATTTTTATAAATGAAGGACAGTCAAAAGTTTGGTGATATTTTAAAGCTCTTCAGAATCAACTATTTTTTAGGGCAGTGTCTACATGTACCGAAACAATTTCGCTACTTATACCGAAATTTCGGTAGAAAAGGCCCTTTTTCCTGGTCCCGCTATTATTACCGAATTAATCGGTCCATTCGTACCGCAATTTCGGTTCATCTAAATACGGCCATTTTTAATTTTTATATCGAATTTATTTTATTTTTATACAAAAATATTTGTTTCACGCTCACCGAATTGCGACAAACAATAATTTTCAAAATTGCATTTTACATTCTCATCATTTATGCTTGAGAAAATATTATAATCGTCTGAAATTTAACACCTCAGCTTTTCAATAGATATCCACGTTTTGAGACACCCTGAAGCCGAAAATCAAGTTCCTCCGATGTCATCTGTCTGTCTGTATGATGTCTGTCCGTCCGTCCGTAAATACAATAACTCTCGTAAAAATGAACAATTCAAATCGATTCCTTGAACAGCGGTTATTGCTTTATCCATCGAAAATGCTATGCGAAAATTGAATATTCTAATTTTACGCCAAATGGTGACAGGTATGGGACAATAGTTTAAAAGAAGAATTAAAGCATTTAAAAATATCTACAGTTCTACTATTAATTATTTTTTGTATGACTCGCTTTTTAGGTTTTTAAAAGACTTCTAATTTTTGCTTTACCATTTCTTGATATAACTTAACAGTTTCATTTTTTTAATTTTAAATACTGTGACCAAAATCCCAAATTTCAATTTTAAGTCAAATGAGACTAAATGAGAGAACGAGTCTCAAATAAGAATCAGTATCAAACAATCTTTTGATAGAACTTGTCATTTCGGTTTTACTTGTCGAATATACTATGAGAGAAAATCAAAATTCAAATTTTGAGCCAAACAACGTAAGATACGGAAAAAAGTTTTAAAAAGGATTTTCAGATTTCAAAAAGTCTTATAAATGTTTTTAAAAACATTTTGATATAGGATTTGTCATTTCGGTTTTATTATTCGAAAATACTATGAAAAAATCGAAAATTGAAACTATATGATCCAAAGGGCATGAAACACAGAAAAAAGATCCAAGGAAAAATTTCAGCTTTTACAAATTCCTAGAAAATCGTCGTAAATTATATGAAAAAAATTCCAAACGAATATTTTAAACCAAACGATGCGAAATATGCGGGAATATTAGATCTTTCTCCTTCTGCTTAATTATTGTTAGTACTTATATGAAAGAAATAATAAAAAGAATAATTTGAAAAATTAATACAGAGAGTAATAAAAATTTTCCTCTGGAATAGAATCAAATAGAATCGTATTGCACAAACTGAGATTTGTTTGTGTTTGTATAGACTGACAGCAAACACAAGGCTGTATCATTAAATGTGGAAATGACCTGGGTTGCTTTTAATAAAGGCTGATTAAGAAGCGGTCATTTTATTATGTTTACCGAACATGTTTCCTCTTTTCCGAGGGGAACATATGGCGCACAATTGCGTGGGTGGAGCAAATTTTTTCATTATACTCCTTGGACCAAATGGCAGGACGGGCATTTCAGAAATAGATGTCATACGTGCAAGAGCGTATGGTTCCGACGCTTGGCTCCAATCCACCTTCAGTGATCCGACGTTCCGGCGTTCACATTTTTTATGAAATAATAAAATTGTTGGTTCTTTTTTATTTACAAGCTATGAAATTTGAACAAGTTGGCAAATTGTCTTTAGATAATTGAAACATTATATTGTCAAACTCCAAATTGCCAAAATCCAAACTTGGAAGCAACCATTCAAATCTTTTGAAATATTTATATCAAATGTATTAGATGTTTTAAAAAGACCTTTATAAGTTAGCATCTAAAATTGTATTTTTGATTACCCTTTTATATATTTTCTCTACTAAAAGAAAACAACTCATTCATGCATAACTTCTCAATTCCCTAGGTCGTTAGAACGGATATCACACGGGCTACATTTTTTTCCTTGATTCTGGATCAATATATTCAGATTATTACATTTTCCAAATAGGCTCGAAAAAAAGACAAAATTGATAATCCAAACATGCATTTATAAAAAGTGCTAATTTCATAATCATTCTTCAAGCAATATTTAAAAAAAATAGATGTCTTTAGATTTAGGCTAAATATTCCTAGGCGGGAAAATTATATATAGCTTATATATGTATAGTACTATACCATATATAAACTATATACAAATTTTCCGCCTGGGTTTATGCCTCAATTTCATGAAACCTTAATGGAAGTTATGAGCAAACCTAAAAATTGGAATTAATCTCGAGCATAGTGTCTCTAATTAAACAAAATCTTCAAGATCAAAATGAAATCTACTTTCTTATAAACTATTTTATGTACCAAAATCAGAACACAAAACACACACAAAGAAAAAACAAAACAATCTTCTTTACTTTCTACTTATAAATTTTAATTAAAATTCTCATATTACCTGAAACTAAAAAAACACAGATACAAATATAAAAAGTTCTTTGGTTTAATTTTCCACTTTTCGGCGAAAATCACTTGTGCATGAAAGCCTTTACCATAGAAAACAAAGATCAATTTATCAACTTAATAACCCGATACCAATCTTTGTTATATCTCGAGACATCCTTTTTTCATTAACCCTCTCTCTCTTTAAAAATATAATGTTTTAATTACTGAAATTTAAACTGTGTATCTGTGCATGGCAATATTTAATAACTTAACTTAAGTTAGATTTTCTAAAACTATTCACTGGGGGGATTGTAACCCTCAATAATATATGTCTTTGGGAATGATGATCTTCGCGTTGTTGCCTTTTACGGTCAGGTAAATTGCAAACAAATTCTTTCAAAACGTTTCTCCACACAATTGTGGCCGTCGACAGTGATTTTTTTAATCTGTAAAAAATTAAATCATTTGTTGTAGGGACTCAATTCACAATTGATTGTGTTATTCTTTAAATAATATTTCAGTTGCAAAATTAAACTCTCTGAATTTAAATCTTTGATATCAGTGATTGTCAGTGAAATTTTCCTTATTGATCAGTGAAAATTTTTGCTGATTGTTGAAAACTGAAAACATTTTTCTGTAATTTTTTTGTATCAAAAACTTTCTGTTTCAAATTTTGGTTGCAAACAATTTTGATATTTCATTTTTAAAATTCAAATGTACCTGCTGAATGTTTTGTAATTTAAATAAATTTAAATATAAATCAATAACGTAAAATAGTTCATAAGGAAGCAGATTTCATTTCGATTTTAAAATAACAAAACATGTTTTAATTGCCAAAAAATGATTAAAAAAAAACGAGTTTAACATGATTTTTGAGCAGATAAACGAGTTTGCGTTGTTGATGCGCAAGATAACGAAGGGAATACGAGAATCAAATCTGAAATAATTGTTAATGTTTGTTTGTTTTCTGCTTCTAATAGATTCTACTCCTCTAACTACTTCCTCTATTTTCTCCTTGTCTCTCCTGTAACTTCCTCTCTGTTTTCGTATTACGAAGCGGACAGCACCGAATTCTCTGATCTCGGCGATTCCATCATCAGCGTCTGAGTCCCAGGATTCGCTGCGGGACGGCAGATAAAAGACAATTGAATTGAAATCATGAATACGAACGAAGCGAGCGAGGCGGTGCAAAGCCCGACGGCAATCTGGTGGCAGCTTTGTGACGGTAATGGCTTCAACCCCCGTTCCCCGATCCCCGAGGCCACTGCTATACTTCGTTTACCGTCACTATGAGGACAAACCTGCGGAACCTGGAAATCTGGAATAGACACCAGATTTCCTCCTTGGAGTTCCTCCTATTCACGACATATTTGGGTGGTTCAAAAATGCACGAGGAACCAGTTATTTTAAATTATGATTGTGGCATGGAATACAGTGTACACGCAAAAATAAGCTTACGAAACTTGACTAGACTGTCTAAGACTTTAGGATAGGCCACAATTTTACAAAAATATTTCGCATAACCATGTAACATTTATGACAAGGACAATCCTTAAAATAATTAAGTGTCTGCAAATAAATTATTTCCTGACTCTCGAAAAATCTGCACTATTTTGAACTATTTCGACAGTCATGGAATAATTTGTGATTAATATTATACGAATTAAAAAAAATATATGACTTATCTTAAAGTCTTAGGCTTAGACAGACAAATAAAGTTTCAAAAACTAAAGCAAAAGGCCCTCTTAAAGTTAAAAACTAAATAAACTTAACACTAAAGATAAGTTCTGTATCGTTAATAATAAATTCCAAAAATCCTGTTTTTTCAGTGGTCTTCTTCAGTTTAAAAAAAATTGTAGAGGTCCCGAGCACCGATATTATGTAAAATTTGAGACTTTAGCAGAGGCGAATTGGGATAGATAATCTGTCCGGGATAAATTGTTAAAGCAAATAGTCTAAGAGCTGGTGTGATCGTATCAATCGTCAATTTTCTTCTAGAAATCACTATTGATGAGCCAAGTTTATTATCATTCAATCGCCAGTCCGACAGCACGTGGATAACACACGGCCAGAATCGAGAATTAGTAATTAAAAAAAGAAGATTTTCAAGTATGGTATCACGACTGTAAGTTCTGTCGTTTTTATGTCTTAAAGAATAGTATTCAAAGCCTGCTTTCGTAAAACAACAGATCGAAATTCCAGGGATAACACCTTAAAAATAATGTTTTAAAATCTATAATCTCCATCATCCCCACTCAGCCTCTTCCCATCGTTTAAAAATTCATCTTCCTTATAGAAAGTTTACCTTTTTTCTTAAAACTGCAACTTTTTTGTTCAAAATTAATCTGTTTCGCTTGTCAATTTACTTTTTTGTTGAAAAATCGAATTTAAGGTTTAAAAATACGATAACTCTTTTGTACAAAATTTGTATTTTTGGCTTAAAAATTCAACAATTTGGGCGAAAGTTGGACTACTTTCTTAAAAATTTTTTTTTTTTTTTAGTTGAATATTTAAGATTTTATTTGATATATAATTTTTATTTGTTAAAAATCGAACTATTTTGTTGATGATTCGTTTTTTTATTATTACTTAAAAATTAATTTTTTGAACTAAAAATTTAACTTCGATTTTTGTTTTAAAATGTATCGTTTTTAGTTGAAAATTTAAATATATGGTTGAAAATTCATGTATTTTGTCGAGAATTCACCTTCTTTCTTAAAAACTCCTTTTGATCGAAAATTTAACTGTTTGATTGAAAATTTATGTATTGTGTTAAAAATCCGTATTTTTTGGTAAAAAAATCAATTTTTAGTTAAAAATGAAACTGTTTGGTTGAACACTAGTCTGTTTCTTTTAAGGATTCAAGCATTTAGTTGAAAATTTGTCTTTTTTATTTATATTCAACTGTTCCTGATTTTTTAATAAAAATGAAACAACTTCTTAAGAACTTAAGAATTGACTCTGAATATTTCTTGTATTTTTATTTACAACCTGCTCGTAAGACCAAAACAATTGAACTCATGTTCCTATTAGATTTTTTGTTGAAAATGTATGTTTTTAGGTTGAGAAATTAAATTGCATTCGTTGAAAATTAAACTACTTTATTAGACATTCGTATTTTGGTTAAAAATGAATTTTTTGCGTTTGCAGAATTATTGTTTTTTAAGTTGAAAATTAAAAAAATTAGCACGGTAAAACATATTTGGTAGAATATTAACCTGCTTTACAGAGAACACTTTTTAAAATTGGAAATTAATTTCTTTAATTAAAATGTAAGTATTTCATGTTGGGTTCAAAATTCATCTTTTTTAGTTTCAAAATTGAACTATTTCGTAAACAATTTATGAAATTTGTTGATAATTCAAATATTTGGTAAAAACGGTGTGTATTTTGTTGAAAATTCGTCTCTCTTGCTTTAAAATTCAACTATTTAGTTGTAAATGCAATTTCTTAGTTAAAAATTAATTTTCGTTGTTGAAAATTCAATTATTTGTTTAAAAATGTATGTATTTTCTTGAGAATTCACCTTTTTTTAGTAGAAAATTCATCTTTTTGAATCAAAATTAATTTTCTAGTTGATAATTCAATTATATGGTTAAAAATTCAACATTTTTGTAGAAACCTCTTTTTGACTTCAAATTTGTACACTGTCTTTTTGACTTCGAAATTCATGTCTTTCAGTAGAAATTTCATTGTTTTGTTTGTTTAAAAATAGGGATTGACTCATGCCAACCACCGGCAAATCACATTCGTGGCAAATCACATTCGTGGCAAGTCACATTACGGCAACATGGCAGCTCTCATTAAAAAAAATGTTAGGCCCACAAAAAGTGGGCAAAAATGCGGAAAGACGCATATGCGATTACTAAACAACAAAATTTAAAAATTGACAAAAATGCGTGAAGATACCCCTGTCACAGAAAATAATGTATTTTACACCCATATCCCTTTCGAACGTCCCGTGTAGGGGGGGGGGGGTATTGCTGATATTGGTCACAGAAATAATTGAAGTACCCCACTACTTTTCGCTAGTTTATGTAGTACACTCTACATTTTGCTGAATGATAGTTACCGCAATGTAAAATGCCGAAAATGTGATTTTCTGCGGAGTTGAAATAGGGTTGTTTCACGATTTTAGATAAAATAAGTTTTTGATACATAATTTTAATCCGCATCGAAGGTGCGTTTTATTTTTTTGGTTGAGTCGTTTAAAAGAAAAAAATATTAAACATTGAAAGCGGTAACAAAACTTATTCAAATTGGTGTTACGAGGGTTTCACGTGACTCAAAGGTGCACCTATCAATCTGACGATGTGGCTTTGATGCAAAACATGAAAACTAACGAAACTCATGATAAAGAGGTTAGGCTACGGAATGCTGTCAATTCTGATTATTTTGATTTGATTGCTTTGTTTTTTAAGGTTTATGCGACAAAAAAAGTTCACCTGTTGTCGTCCATTGAAGGAAAACAGTAAGTATATAATTACTAACACATTTTAAAATCGTACATATTTACGAATTGTTTAGTAAACATGATGACGTTTACTTTTCCAATTAATTCTTTATACATGCCATAAATATATCAACTTTCGGTAGATTTCCGCTATTGGCTTTTACGAAACTCTCCTTTAACATTTTTTAAAATAATATTTTGCGACTTATATTTTCGATGTGCATAAAACCAAAACAAAACGTCGGCACAGAAAAAAGATATTTGAGAATCACTGACACATAAGCTGTGATTGGTGGAAAGTCCGACCACTTTGACGTCAAAGGGGTCCTTCAATTGACATCGTGATAAAAAATTCATATTTTAACATTGAATTAAAAATAGTAAACAATATGTAAAAAATATTTTATGGGCGTTTTTTAAATTAGAATTTTATATACTATGTGATCCATTTATTGGAAGAATAATTATATGTGGCTTTGGAAACAACTCTATTATCCGGACCCTAAAAATGTAACTGCTGGGTTGAAAATGATTTTTTTTTGTTGATGAGGGTTCAACTACTTTCATGAAAATTCGCGTTTTTTGTTCAATTTAACCATTTTTTTATTATTTAAAATGAAAATCTTCTCTTGGATAAAACCTAAAATATCAACTAATACATTTTTTTGTAGAGAGTATATCTATTTTTGGTTTTGGTTTAAAAATATGAGAAAAAAAACTCTACGTAATTTAGGAGCGGAACTAATATAACAAAAATTTCCTCTAAACACAAGCGTACAATACAGGTATTCTAGGGATATGATATTGTCAATTTTCATATTTTCACTCATGCATAGTTATAAATTTACATAAGTAATTTGAAATAATTTTGGTCTGAAGTCTCGGAGTCTTCGGAGACTTGAAAAAAGATAAATTAAACAAATGATATATTTAAGGACCACAACATCTTGAGCATAAATGTATGCATATTAACGTGAGTCACATATAATGACGGAGACGGAGAAGAATCGCGAAGGAAAATCATTGGGGGGGGGGGGGGGGGGGGGAATTCGGGGGGGCGACCGCAGCGGGGAAGGGGGCCCCCGTTTCCCCCTACCTGGCCCGGGTTTCGGGTTTTCGA